>VWZG01005165.1:0-24624 GCA_013396735.1 Grallaria varia
CGGGTCAGTCTTGAGTGACCAATCTATCCTTCTCTTTGATGGATAGCCTTACAGGGCTAAGCGAGCTCCATCTGCCCAGGTTTGGAGTTAGATTTGTCCTTCTCCTAGGATGGTTGCCAGGAGGCTAGCGAGCCCATCCTGTCCGTGGACACACACTTTGTCAGACCCTTCAGCATGGGAGACCCTACCGGAGGCATATACCACCACCAGCATAGCTCACAACCTCATAAGGGCACGCAAGCGTCTCCCCCACGACAAGGGGGTGTCCGTGGAGAAGCCCAGCCACTATAACTAGGACAAGTAGAAATGGGTTTCTTCCTTAGTGCTGCAATGAAGTACTGGTACCTTGGACACCCTGCTTGTTCTTACAGCCCTGTCCATCCCAAGGATCCACATGCTACAGGAATACAAGGATCCATTCACCCAGTGCCCATGTGTCCATACATGTTCTCCAGGCCTAGTGCAATACTGTGGCTGTAGCCACCCTGCAATTTTCTTGACAGCTTTGTGTTTCACTTCCTATAAAATGAGGTGATACCAATTTGCAGTCTGATATTGGGTGATAAAGAGCTCTAGGAAAGCCTAATTCAGAAAATGTAGAAAAGAATTTTTTCAGCATTTACAACATAGAAGTAAATGTATTCCGAGTCACAGTTTATGATGACTGTATAAATGAAAGACAAGAATTTTCCCCTCAACATTAGTATTTCTTTTGTTCTAATGCCCACATCTTTAGGTCCAATTTCTTGTGAAGAAATAGCTGTTTAGTAATTTTCCATTAGCACAATGTTACCATGCTTGTCTTTATTAGAAGGCGACGATAAAAGGTAACAGTGTCTGTTGGTCATAAAGACACGGGCAAGAAAGGGAGATATGACGAAAAACAAGATCACATAATTCTTGCGTAAGTCATTGCCTTTGTTGTGCAATAATGAGCAGCTCACAGCCGATATGTATACACAAGATTACCACTGCAACTGTCCAGCACTCCCTACAATTTCAAGTGTTTCAGAGTAATAACATACTTGCTTATTAACATACACAGCTTTCCCCAGTGTGTGACACAAACCAGAAATATTTTACTTAGTTCAATTTAGAGATTGTAGGCAAAATTTCCTTCAGTCTTCAACCTCAGCATTGTAAAAAGATGTATTCATCTATGACAGTAACCTCACTGTACATGAGGAATCTAGTCTTTTGTATGTATCTACAGTTACAAAGTAGTTCTCCTCTCTTCTGCACTAAAACATCTGCTACAGTAACTGATACTCACTAACAGGATCAGTTGGCTAAGTTTATCTAAGAATCAGCAAAGACTCTACGAATGAAACAGGAAAATCAAAACAACAAGCTAAATGTAAACATCCTTCTATGCAAATGTGAGGACTTTTAGGAATAAAGTGGTTTGAGCTGGATGCTGAAATTAGGTACTGACATAGTAAAAGATCAGAAGTGTTGTAGGAAGTGACAGCACACTTGGGGAACACCAAGGATTGGTGAGACCTTCACACAAGGTACAAATTATAAAGGACAGTCAAAGAAGATGGCACTGTTAAAAAGTGATGCCATGTAACAGTTTATTGTCATTAGTCAAGTAAGTTAACTATCAAAAATACAAAATACTTATGAACTGAAATGCGGGTCATATATTGGAAGAACATAGGATTAAAAATACAGAAGTAGTAAGGGGAGACTTCCGTTACCCCTACATAGATTTATTAAATATCCTGTTAAGGTATGATCCTCAGGTTCAGTGTTTATATGCTGTGAACAACTGTTCTGCCTCGTACTCTTCTCCTGACACACATTATTGATCGCAGCTGAACCAGGATACTGCGTTTCACAAACCTTTAATCTGAGCCAGTTTGTTGTTTACCCACCCTCCCGTGGCAGAGCTCATCTGAAAAAAACTCTCTATATCCTCCTCAGAGAACTGGACTTTACACACATCAGAACAGCCCACAAAAAACTCAGTTGGCAAAGGTGGTTTAAAGAAACAAGTCTGGGCACAAATTGGTTCAAACCAAGCTCTGTGGCTGAGGTAGATTCCCAGGATTGAGGCTCCATGATTAAAGCAGAGATTCTCAGGATCCAGGTACTCTGCGGGAGCACGGGCAGTATTGTTTCTCAACAGAATTCTGGTTCCTTTCATGGAATCATAGAATCAGGTCGGTTGGAAGAGACCTCCAAGAGCATCAAGGCCAACCCTTGATCCAACACCACCGCGATGACTACATCGTGGCACTGAGTGCCACGTCTCATCTCAGCTTAAAAACCTTCAGGGATGGTGAATCCACCACCTATCTGGGCAGGCCATTCCAATGTCTGATTACCCATTCAGTAAAAAATTTCTTCCTGATATCCAACCTAAACGTCCCCTGGCAGAGCTTAGCCTGTGCCCTCTTGTCTTGCTGCTGGCGGCCTAGGAGAAGAGACCGAGCCCCACCTGCATGCAGATTCCTTCCAGGGAGTTGTAGAGAGTGATGAGGTCAGCCCTGAGCAGCCTCTTCTCCAGGCTGAACAACCCCAGAGCGCTCAGCCTCTCCCCATGGCACTTGTGCTCGAGTCCCTTCACTGGCCTTGCTGCTCTTCTTCTCAGTATCTTTCCTGCTCCAGCACCTCAGTATTTTCCTGAACTGAGAGGCCCAGAGCTGAACACGATACTCAAGGTACCTTCTACAGAACATGATGAATTACAAACTACCAAAACAGCAGCAACACAGCTAATGGAAAGAGCGACACCACGACCTTGTTAAATCACTTTTGGGGTAACCAATGCATTAGTTAGGGCTCTAGGAATGCTTTGTTTGTGCCACGCGTAGAACTAAACATCTCTCCGCCACACCGCTGCACACAGTCAGGCACCCCCACCCCCCGCCGGCATTCCCGTTTCCCAGTCAGCGGGCAGCGGGACAGCGGGAGCGGCAGGCGCGCGAAGACTCCCTCCTCCGACACGGCGGCGGCGGCGCTGCCCGCTGCCCCAGCGCGCATGCACGGGGCGCTTCCCGCCCTGCCCTCAGCCGCCATGGCCGCTCCCTGCCCTCAGGTCGCCCCGGGTGCCCGCTGGGAACCGCTGCGGGGAGGGGGCGGTCCGTCCGTCCCTCCGTCTGTCTGGCTGGCCGACCGGCGCTGCCGCCCCACCCCACCTGACCCGCCATGTTCGGCTTGGCCGGCGGATCACGTCACACGAGGTGCGGAGATTCCGCTGCCCACGGGCGCGGAGGAGCTGAGGCAGCGCCATGGACAGCTTCCTGGAGCAGCAGGAGGAGGAGGAGGAGGCCGTGGCGGGGAGGAGGAGGAGCCCTGCCGGAGCGGCGGAGAGTGCCCTGCGGCCGGGCCTGCGCGTTCCCTGCCTGCCGCCGCTCCTGCAGCAGCCGGGTAAGGGCGGCGCCGGTCCTGCCAGCCCGCGGGAGCTCCGCCGTGTGCCGTGGGAATTGCGGCACCGCATTCCAGCGCCTACTCTCCAGAGGATAAGGAGATTCCAAAGTAACCTCAGTAGTTCCATGAGCCGGCAGCGTGCCCTTGCGGTCAGGAGGGCCGGTGGTGCCCTGGGGTGCATCGGGAAGAGCGTGGCCAGCAGGCCCCGGGAGGTGATCCTGCCCTCGAGCTGGGGAGGCACATGGGGAATGCTGTGTCCAGCTCTGGGACACTCAGGACAGGAGAGACAAGGAGCTACTGGAGAGGGTCTGGCGAGGTCCACAAAGATAATTGGGGTTCTGGAGCATCCCTTGTGAGGAGAGACCGTGGGAGTGGGGCATGTTTAGTCTGGAAAAGGGAAGGCTGATAGGGGATCGCATTAATGCATGTAAATTTTACAAAGAGAGTAGTCAGGCACTGGAATGGCCTGCCTAGAAAGGGGGTGGATTCACTGTCCCTGGAAGTTTTTAAGCTGAGACGGGACATGGTACTTAGTGCTGTGATCTTAGTGATCACAGTGATGTTGGATCAAGGGTTGGACTTGATGCACTTGGAGGTCTCTTCCAACCCAGCTGATTCTATGATTAAATAGCGCAGAGGTGGGTGCTAAGGGGATGGTGCCAGGTGCTTTTCAGTGGTGCCCAGCAACAGGATAAGAGGAAGTGGCCGTAAACTAAAACACAAAAAGTGCCACCTCAACAGGAGGAAGAAGTTCTTTATGTGGAGGGTGGCAGAGCACTGGCACAGGCTGCGCAGGGAGGTCTTGGATTCTCCTCCTCTGGAGATACTCAAAACTCACCTGAATGAGTTCTTGTGTCACCTACTGTAAGTGACCCTGCCTTGGCAGGAATGTTGGACTGGGTGATCTCCAGAGGTCCCTTCCAACCCTAATTATTCTGTTATTACCTAACTTAGCCAGCGTTTGAGTGATTCCTTTATTTACAGCATCCAGGTAGGAGATGACTTGGTGAAGTGTTCATGTGCCTTGCAGAAGGCTTTTATGGATGAGCATTGTTGTAGGGCCATGGCATGCAGCCGGGAGCTTTATACAGATGAGGGAATGAAGTTTCAGTTTTGTGCTGGTTTCAACATGAGTTGAACCACTATTCATGTAAAAAGGCTAAGTGGCCTCTTTTCAGTCTTGCACTTAAGAGAGAATAATTCTCTATGTTTATCCTTGCGGGAATTGCTTAGCCTTTGGCACTGGACATATGAGTGTATGCAAATCTTCAGCACAGTGGAGTCACAAACTTGAGTGATTATTAATAAGTGAAGAAAGTTGTCCCCAAAATATCACAAAATGTGCTGTGAAGCTATCAAAGCACTGTGGACTTCTAATTTAGGGCAATAGTGTAAAATAATTAGCTCTTCACTGTTTCAAGTGTCTGCAGCTGTGTGCTATTTGTGGAAAATGCCATTTCATATTACATTTCCAGGTTTCCCCATAGTCTTGAGTCCCTGTGGACTAGTAGAAGGTGTGTTTATTTTCAAAAGACCAGAGCTTAAGATCACTTTCTGTGACATCCAAGAGAGATCATGTAAGAAAGATATGAAAACAGAGGGCACGTCATCTGAATAAGGGCTGTGACAGTTGTGGGATCGGTTAATTGTGTTTGTTCATTTGTTTAGCATCTTCCGATGAGCACAAACTAAACTTCAAAAAGAGCAAGGAGGCATGTTTAAATTACATTCAAGATGCCATGCTACAAAAGCAATGGAAAAGGGCTGCAGAGTTTTTGACCTTCTATGCTGAGTCACTAGAGAAGGACTACTCCAGAGAACACATCGGACCATCAGAGGTAAGTCCATGTCCCTTAATTAGGTTCTTTTGCAGTTGAAAAAGTACTTCCAAGCAGCATCTAAGATATTTCAAGACCAAGATTTGTCTTAACTAACTAATCACAGGTTTGATTTTTTAATTAAAAAATTAAAAAATAAAAATAAAATTGAATTAAAAATAAAATAAATTTAATAAAATTAAATAAAAAAGTAATTAAAAAATATGAGGTAAGGCCTGAAAAACTGTGGAACTTTCATAAACTAGACTAGAAAATAAAGACATTGAAGCTTCCAAAAGCGAATGAGCAACTGTTCAGATGCTGATGGAGAAACTCTTTGTGGCAGGCTGCAGGAGGTACACCAGACCTCATCCCTGTCAGTGCTCAAGGCTGATGCTGTCCAATTACTCGCCAAAAACCTGCCCCTGCACAGGCATGCCTCTGCTGAGGGTTTATCCCATCGTGCTTGAGCCTGAGTTCTCCTGAGATCTCATTTTCAGGGGTGCTGAGAATCTGCAGAGCTGTCTCATGTTTTTCCTGACAAAGTACGTAGCAGTCCTGAAAAGGTCTTTGAGCTTGCAGGCTGGTTTTATGGGATTGTGTTGGTTTTGGTGTTTTAGGTTTCTGTTTGGTTTGGTTGGGTGGGTGGGTGGCAGTTTTTTGTTTGTTTGTTTTTTAAATAGATCTGTAACACAAGAGATGAAAACTTGGCTTTATATGAGTTAGTTTCATCAGCAGTGTATCTATGAAAGGTCAGCTTAAAGTAGCCTTCTGAAATGGAAATGCAGTGAATGTTTGCCTCTGGCATGGCATTAGTCAGAATCTGTTTGAAAATCAGTGGCTTGTTTAGGTCTTCCAGTACTTGCAAAACTCCTTGCAGGTACTGAGATAGAAGCAAGTGGAAGGAAAGGTATCAGAGCTTCTAAATAAATGGAGTACTTGAATATTGCTAGCTTGCAGACCTTAAGTGCATGTAGATGGGAAGCTACATCTACTTGGAAATAATCTTTATTACTAGGTTCGAAGAACTGAGTATACCTTGTGTCTCCATGGGATCATATCAAAGGAGCATGAGATTTTTCAGTGACAGGAGAGAGGAACCTTCTGACATGCAGCTTTCATAAGTTTTGATGGAGTGTAGCATTTATAATGAGCAATTGTGAAGCACCCACTGAATGTGAAAGTCTTGCGATATGAATATGTCAGCAGTAGATAATACTTAGTATTATTGTTTTATTTACTATTCTAATTTACATCTTCTATGTGCTACAGTAACTATGGTAAAACAGTACATGTGATGACTGTTGCCATTTTTGTACTAAGGTTGTTTTTGAATCTCTTTCTCACCATTAACAGATGATTTGGAGGATAGGAACTGAAATTTTGTGCCATCATTCCCATAGCAGCATGAAAGAGTTCAGCTGTTTCATAGAACAGATGAAAACTTTAGGAGTAAAAAGGTATTTGAAGGTGAGTGTACTTAATGCAGTCTTGATGATTTTCCACATTTACCTAAACACTTACTTGAATATTAGTTTCTGAATCTCTTTTGAATTATATTACTGACATTAGTGTCAAAAGAAAAATTATGCATGATATTTTAATGTTATTTTATGCTTAACTTTATCTCATTTGGTCTATATATTTGATCACAGATTCATATTGTCAGTTCCTAGAAGTGGCTAAATCCTTTAATTAAGCATTTAATTTGAATTTGAAACAGCTTAATTGGTTTTCATGCATGCCCCAATGACATGTAATTACAGGTTAACACCTGCCAAGTTTTGTTTCCAGTCTTTAATTTGACCACTGTGCTCCTAACTAAACAGTTGTACTTAAATTTTGCCGTTGTTCCCATCTCGCTTTTTGAATAGCTAATCTGGTTATAAAACAGTATGCTGTGCACACCTATGTCACTCAGCTGTAGGGTTTTTTTCCTGTGGTGGCTTGTCCAGACCTATACTGTTTTGGTTTCCTGGTCTCTTTCTGACTTGGGGTGGTGCTTCTGTCTTTCCTTCTGTTGTTAAAGGTCTTCAAAGGAAGTTCTAGACAAAAGTTTGCTAGACCTAACTGGAGGTTCAGGCTTAGTTCCAGTGCCTGATCAACAGGATAGAGTGGCAGGGCATCCCTCTTTCAAGCTCTGCAGTTGAGGAGCCAAATGAAAAATCAACAAATGTAACCCAACTGGGTTTCCTCAGGTCATTTCTAGATCTTCTGAAATAGGCGCAACACTTGTTAAAGACAAACAGGTTTGTGAGACAACTGCTTTCTGCTGCCTTGATAAGCACCATTGAGCCACCTGATGGGTGGCTTTCTGCACCGCAGATTTCAAGTGCTTTAGCCCTCTTCTTGAAAAGGTATCCCTGAGAAGGGAAAGGACTGAAACTTTTGAAACCTGCAGGGGCAGAAAATATTGTTATATATAAGATACTCTTTTAATTACTAATGTTTCTGCAGCATCTTAAGCCAAGAGCCTATATATTTTTTGTTGTCGGATCTCCCTCCCCCCAGTGTCACTTGTATTCTCCTATTCTTTCATTTTTCTCCAAAATTGTTTGTAAAGATACTTTTTGGATAAAAGAATATTTGTACAATGCTTTTCTAATAAAAATACTTTACTAACAGTGTTGCAATATTTTTTATGCAGGTCAGTAAGTTTTTTTTTGCTGCCCATGTGTAGGACTTTGCTGTATTGCTGAGAATCTTTCCATTGGAAGTATGAATTACTATGGTTTGGACCATTTGAATTGCAGGTCTGCTTGGAGCATGTCTTTCATCTCCTTTGTAATGGACAAATAGATGAAGCTTACCAAAGCCTGTCCCTGGCAGAAAGCTGGAGGTTTGGAGAACAAACAGCCATTCAGGATAAAGAAATGAAACTGATTCAGGCTTACAGGGGACTGTTGGACTACTATAGCTGGTCTAAGCAGAAGAACATCCTGTTAGAGCATGGTAAGTGTTTTTTGGGTTGAGGTGTAAACTTCACCTTGCTGGCTTGTACTGACACCATGGTTTGCAGTGACACCTTTTCCTTTACTACCACATTTGATGGTCTGGCTGGTACGTAGTTCTGTATCAGCAGTGATGGTGGTGCCAGAGTGGCACACTGACCCACACCTTCCTAAAGTGCCCTGAAATGCTATTCCGAAATGTTTTCTTCCTCTGAATTACATTTCTTATATCCAGCCAGCTCAAAATAGAATCAAATAATGTTCAAAGGAATGTATTCACTTAAAGCAGTGGGTTGATAGGTGTGCATGTGCTTGATTGCTGCTCGAATTTTGAGTGATACCTTAGTTTTGAGGGCTTTGTTATATTTAAATAAACTGAAATACGAACACAAGGTTCTACCATTGTGTCATATCTAATTCTGCATATACCTGCTGGCTGTGTGTTATCACTTACATTGGATCTCTACTTGTTTCTGTGAAATACAATCATTGGATTTGGTTAATGGACCATGTGCTGGTAGGATCTTTGAGTCTTTGAGTACTGCTCATTGTGCTCCATAAGTTTGAAATTATGGGATAATAAACTTGATTGAAGAGTAGTGAAAATGTCTTGTTTCATTACTAGGAAAACTCGTGCATCTTTTCTTTAAAGCTCTCTGACTGGAGTCCTTGCGTAGCAAAATGTGTTTGTCTCAGGTGTACCACTTCTTCAAGGTCTTGATTTGCTTGGCAGAACTAACTTTGTGGCATTCTTTCATGTTTTGGTAGGCCTGGATGGATTTGCAGACTTGTCTGTTGAACAGGAAATGCACAGTTGCTTTCGGAAGGCAGCAATGAACTTAAAGGAGATTATTAAAATACCTGGAGTCTGGGATCTCTTTGTGAAATGCTATGTGGATGTAAGGGCATGTTTTACAGATGTTTTTCTTTTGTCTAATTTTCATTAAGATGCCTGTCTGCAGCTATTTTATGTGTGTGTGGGTAAAACCAAAATATTTTAAATGCACCGCATTGGTATGTGTATGTCACTGGCTTTGATCTATGTCACACACAGTTTACTCCTGGTAGAACTGCAGAACCTGCACAGAGTACAAAAACGACTTGATCTGTGCATTGTAAAGACAAAGAAATAGACAAACGTTTGCATTTTTTTTTTTCATGAGGCTACAGATATTGGAGCATAGCTGCTTTTGTTTAAATTCCTGCGAACAAGTTCTCTGTTTTTGGCAGGGCAGTGTTTTTTCTGGATACACTAAATGTTAGAGATGCCAAACATGCAGCCTCTCTGTGTCTCTTTTTGGGTTTTTTAAATATCTGCTTAGAATTTGTAATTAGGAAATAAAATGAACCTTAAAATCTCTTTGGAATTATTTACTTTTTGTCAATGCTGATAAACTCTGACTTCTCTAAGCATATCTTAGGGAATTTTCCTTGGTGCTGGCATCTGCCAGGTTCTCTCTTTAAAGAAATGGCAGGCTCCTTCTGCATGTCTTTCCAGAGAGCAAGTGCTGGTAATTCTTTGACAATGAAGTATGAAGGAATTTTCTCCTATAATAGCTTCTATGTGTGAACTTTGTCTCTGTCATGAGAATAGCCAGCAAAAAGAAAATACACTAGTCTTAGTCTTATCTAATATGCTGCACTCTTAGGTAAAGGCTATGCTATTGTATAGTTTTGTGGCAATCCAAAATTAGTTGTAGGATTTTGATTGCATATATCTGGCAAACTAATGGCAGGCTTAACTTCTAGTTGTTGGAGTTCTATGGAGACCATAATGAAGCCCACCAAGTATTGAATGAATATGCCTACAACTCACGGTTTCCTGCTAATCCCAATGCTCACGTCTACCTCTACCAGTTCCTGAAGAGACAGGGCAAATCAAAGAAATCGCTTATCTCTGCACTGAAGGTATGTATTCTATGGGAGATACAGTCTGTGTCATTCATGTTGTGTGGTGGTCTGACACTTTCATTCCTTTGACCTCTGTAACATTACTTACCCTGTTGTATTCTTCATGGGAAGCAGAGGGTTAGAGGGAAGGTAGGGGGAGGGAGCAGTATCCTTCACTGTCTTTGAATTCCAGTTCTTGCTTTGCCTTTAACTGATACGCCGCATCACTTCTTAAAGTCGGTAAGCACCTCAGAGAATATATTTGCATTGTCCCAGAAGTCTCTATCAGCAGTCTTGTACATAACATGCATTGATTTCTGTTACAGTTTGACTTTTACAATATTGTAGAAATTTATTAGATGCTTGCTCTTTCGCATATTGATCCTGTGTAGCAGTTAGTTTCTCTGCTTGTTTTTATTGAGCTGTGCATTAAAGCTAAAATAAAAGTTCGTGTCTGCTGGTTGTTGGCAGGCAAGACCTTGTTTGACTAAGCCTTTGTACAGTTGTTCTTAAGTTCCTGCTTTCCTTGCCCTTGCTAGTTGATCTTGGTACTGCTTGCAAACAATGTTTTGCAGACTGTTTTGCCACTTGGTGGCACTAATGTGCTTTTGTTAGTGCAGATGTTTAAAAACAGCTTTGGAAAGTTTAGGCTTTTAAACCTTTGCATATATGTGTAAAATTCCATTTTCTTAGGGCTTTTTAGCAGTGGCTTTAGACCCTAGTGTCTTACAAGATAGTGACAAATCAAATAACTGTTTTAGTAGGTCCAGAAGTGATTCAATGTACAGAAAAGTGGACAGGGCAGCTAGGGCTGGCCTGGGAAGGAAATGACATTGCTTTCTAAAAAGGGGACGCTGGATGTGGATTTGGACTGCTCTTTTAAATGTTGCATTTGCCACATGCAGTGTTTTTTAGCAGCCATCAAGGTATTTCATCCATTGTGTCTCAGAACAGTGTCACAGATGTGCAAAATAGACCTAGCTACTCATTCTTTATACCAAGGCACTAAGGTACAAGATTGCTTTATTTTCTTAGTCACCCAAAATTTTGAAGTCTGTACTTCTCTTGATCACGTGGAAGCGTTCAAAAGCTTTCACATTAAAATAGTGTGTCTGGATTTTGTCTTTTATTTTTCAGATCTTACATGATATTGTTCCGTCTCATGAACTAATGATAGATTTTAATACCATGCTTCAAAAATCAAGTAAGTCTTTACCTTTGCTCTTTTCCTTTATGTTAATTTCAGAATATTATTCTATATTATTCTACAGCCTTCTTTCTGCTTTTTAAAATAGTTTTGTTTGCTAAGAAAAAAACCCAAAACCCAACCCAAATCCCAACTTTCCAATCACTGAAATCTTTAATTTGCATGTGTGAATAGGTGTTTACAAACTTGTATAAACAAATGCCTTTATAATTTTAAAGGCTGATCAAAGCAAACTGTTTTAAGGCACAAATAGGATCTCAAAAATAAGGGCTTTTTTAGGGACTCTACTCTGAATTCCAGGGTCTCCATTCCCTTTTGAGGGTGTCTGATTTATTTATTTGTTCTTGTAGAGGAATTGAGGTGGACCTGTTATTTAGTTCATTGTTATTGATTAATCAAGAGAGCTTTATCTTCGAGCTGGTAGAAAAGTCTTCCAATTTGGAGACTTTTTTCCATGCTGATCAATCGTATGCCAAGCTGTCTGTCTTCTTGTGACCTGGTATGTCCCCACAGGTCAACAGATTGGTGAAATGTCCCTGAATGAAGATTGTTCTCTCTTCTAATATGACACGGGTTAATGGCTTTAAACTGACAGAGGTTTCAGGAAGAAATTCTTGAGTGTGAGGGTGGTGAGGCACTGGAACAGATTGCCCAGAGCAGCTGTGGATGCCCCATCCCTCGAAGTGTTCAAGGCCAAGTTGGATCGGGCATTGAGCAGCTGAGTCTAGTGGAAGGTGTCCCTGCCTGCCCATGGCAGGGGGTTTGGAACTAAGTATTCTTTAAGGCCTATTCCAGTGCAAACCATTCTATGATTCTTCACTGGGAGGGGGTAAAAAAGACCTTTTGACTGGAACCTCCCTTTTTATTTTCATGCATGACACATTTGCTTACTTTTCGTAGCTAATGAGTACAATCTGATTTTTTAAAGACTTTTATACCAATAAACATAACTTTTCCCTCAATTACCTGCTGTCATAGGTCAAGTGTAGCGTTAACTCTGCTGATACATAACTAATGATGGAAATGTCCGCCTTAGTCATTTTGGTCTCAGGTTTGATATTTTGGTGGCATCTCAGGATCTGAAGTATTCCAGAGGCACTGTGTTCCCTTCCCACAGGAAGAACATGTTGAACAGAGGTACCAGGTGTAAGTGCTGATTAGTGAGCTTTGGAAACAGCAACTGTTGTCAGCAAGGGATAAGTATGGGATAAGTGAGTGTTGTCTTTGTGCTTTTTGAGTCAGCAGTGTTTGAGCAGGATGGGAGTAGGGACAGTGTCTCTGCTGTTTTATCTCTTGGAAGCAGCAAAAGGCAATGGAGGGCACCCTCAGTAATGGGGACAGTAGCGGCATTTGGGGAAGCAGGACAGAGACCTACATTTCACTTGTTGCTTACTAATGAGTTCATCTTGATCTAAGGAATTCATTAATCAGCCTAACCTTTTTCCAGAGAAAAGGAAAAAACGCCGACTGGGGCTAGAAGTTATTTTTGCGGCCTTGGATTATGCTGGCAGCAAAGAAAATGTAAAAGCATGGAGCTGCTTGGCAAGACAGGTGAAACAAATTGTAATGTAAGTATCTCTTATGCAATGTGCTAGAAACAAATGTGTCAAGTCTCTACCTTTGGGCAATTGACAAAGTGACCCTCTGTAGCCTTTCTTTTCCTGCTGCTAAAGGGAAGAGTCGCCTGGCCTGCCCTGAGTTCTGCAGCACTGCTTGACTGCAGTATGCTTTCATTGGGAGGCAAGAAGAAAGTATTGAGGAGAATTCAAAATTTTCAGTACTGCATTGCCTGAAAAAAAGTTGTGGTGTGTTTTGTTTTGTTTTTACCATGTTATGTGTTTATGCAGGAAGAGTTATTCACATGTTGGGGTAGCATGTGCTGTCTGTTACTAATGTCCCTCTTTTCAGAACAGAAAAGTTGGTGGTTGTTCTGTTCTGTTCCTACGTGTGTATTATTTGAAGCTGGTCTGAGAATTGCTGGGCTACAACAGGGGCATGGCTGGTACTGTGCAGATTGGTGTGTTGTGTGATGGTAACTGTTATGGGGGTGTAGCCAGTGTATTGTTCAAATCTGAGCCAGCATACCTGGGGATTGATGTGTCCTTTCAACTGTGACAGACACGGCCTCAGATTTCAGAAGAAGCCATCTCTGGCCTCCAATGTGTAGGCTTTCTTTTACCCAACACACAGTGTGTTGTGTGTTTTAATCCCTTTATTTTTACAGTAAATTAATTTAGCACTTAGTTGAATCCATTCTACTGTTTTATTGCCATCACTACCTACACAGCATCTGCTATTAAGATCAGAAGCTAGTGGATTAGAGCTAGGAGTGTTGTTGCAGAGTTAGTAAAAATAGCATGAAACTCTCAACTTTGCCTTCAATTTTGTTTTTGAATATATGGGGTATCTTGAAATATACTGGGCATCGTGGTCATTTTATGGAAATGTCTCTTCCCTGTTGCAGATAATTTTATAGGATCCTTCAATAGTTCAGATTGGAAGGGACATTAAAGACCATCCAGTTCCAACTTTTCTGCCATGGGTAGGGACACTTTCCACTAGACCAGGTTGCTTCTAAGCCCAGCCAACCTGGCCTTGAACACTTCTAGTGATGGAGCATCCACAACTTCTCTGTGCAACCTGTGTCAGGGCCTTACCACCCTCAGAGTGAAGAATTTCTTCCTAATATCTAATCTAAACCTACTCTGTTTCAGTTTGAAGTCATTCCTTCTTGCCCTGTCATTCCTCTCCAGATTTCTTATAGGTCCCTTTGAGAGAGTGGAAAGAGTTTTTGTTTCTGAAATGCTTGGTTTAGAGTTGGACTGGATGATCCTCATGGGTCCCTTCCAACTCATCATATTCTATGATTCTTTTTAAGGGCATTATTGCATAACAGTAATAACTGTTTGGAATAAGGTATCTTTGAGTATGCCTAGAGTAACACAAACCTTTCCTAAAAACAAACCAACCCTTTCATACTACTAACTTGTTGACAAACTCAAACAAACTTCCATATTACTATTGACAAACTGGCACAAAAGTCAAAGGCTTGCTTCATTACACACAAATTATGGTGTGCCTCATGAGTGTTGCCAGGGATTTAAAACAATAGCTTCTTTCTGTTTAGATTAGTGTTTCAGTCTCAGTATAAAGTCAGCTCGTCTCTGTTAGCAATTTAGGAGACTTGTAGCAGCTGATTATAAAGTCATTGTCTTCTGAGAATCTTTTCATCACATTTTAAGCTTTTCTGTAACTTGTTTAACCTTTTTCCAGCTCTGAGAAACATCTTGACTGGATCAAGCAAGAGTGGAACTCCAGGAAGGACTGGTGGCCAGCCTTCCATTTTAGCCGGTACTTGGCAAAAAGAAACTGGCAGGAAAATAAAAGCCTTTCGTATGAAAAAGCTCTAGTGGCTGGGATTTTACTGGGAAAGGGTAATACTACCTGTTTCTTCCTTTTCACTACATAGAACAGAAATACTGTCTAGTTCTAGCCCTAATGAGCTGGGATGCAGCTGATCTGCTCCTTGGAAGAAACGCAATTTCTTCCTTCTAGGAAATATTCCTGTCTTTGGAGATAAACATGAAGGATGTTTAAATTGGTTTGATATTTAACAGTGAGGCATATTTTGCATAACTTGTCTTATCCTGGTTTAGAATTCTGTTTTATCTGGCCTTGTTGAGCAACCACAATATTATTTATCTTGTTTAACCTTCAAACCACATTTCACAAATGCACAACACACTCCTGATGGAATGCTGTGAGGACTGTGTAGAGTTTGGTTGCTGGTTGCCGGCATAGGGAGAGTCCCAGCAAATGCTGGGGAGCAGCTGGTCATTAAGGACCCTGGGGATGTTGTAACGCAGGAAAGAGGGCGACGGAGGGTCAGGAGTGAAAACCATTAGCAGTTTGGTAGGAAGATGGAGGTCTTTACCTCTTCAGTAGAATTCTTTGAAATACTGCCGAAACCAAGTGGAGGATCAGGCCAGGAATCAGCTGCTAAACTGAGAATGGGAATGTGCCATGAAGGCCATGGCCTGTACACTGGTTTGGAATTTTGTTTGGTAGGCACCTTGTTTGTTGTCAGCTTTTCTATTACTTTATCTTCTGGACTTTATAATTCTCGTACGCTTTCAAATATATTGCAGCTTTTATTTCCAGCCGGCTAAAAAAATTTTTCCAATTCTGATTTTTTTTAATGAAATTTTAGTGCTTATTGGTGTCAATGTCAGCCTCTATTTTCCTTATCCAGCATAATAAGTTAATGTATGATATCAATGCTGCTTTACACCCTTGAAATGTTGCTTTCTGATTTATTTGCAGAGAGAAAACAAAAGTGAAAAAATATTTTGCAAAACAGCATAATTTATATACATGTAATGTTTTCTGGTTTAAATGATGACAGATTATTTAATGCTGTATTTACATCTCTAATGTGCATGTCTTGGATTTTAATACCTTTAATTACTAAAAAGTTTCTGAGATGTTTGCATATTATTTAAACAATGAAAGCATTTTGTATTTGTTTGTATCATGATATAACTTACAGGCTTTTTTTATTTTTCCCTTAGATTGCAAATATTTTAAATATGTATCACACCAAGGCTGCAAGGCTCAGGTGAAAAGGTTTCGGATGCTGAAGAAATTTGTGAATAGGCACAGTCCTGTCTACCTGAGAATATCTGGTGTATTTGGGATGGGCTAGATGTTGATGTTTTTTTGGTCTGTGTTTGGCCCAGCTATCTGTGAGAAATTTATTCTTTTCCTGCCAAGTAGGAGAAAACAAATGTTGATAAGGGAGAACTTCAACCTTGGAGGGAACACTAGTGTATAAACTAAAATTAATAGGGCTCTCACCATTGGCTGATGGCCCTTAGAGGGCATTTGGAGGAGAAAGTGAGGAGGAGGGTGATGAAATAAGCCTCCTGGCCCATTTTAGGGGAACCCTCTGGGATGTACCACACCGGCGCAAGGAAATTCCAGTGTACTCACACATGTGCAGAAGGAGAACCGTTACATAACAGAGGGGAGGGACTTAAGGCCTCTCACTGGGCGGTACTGGCCGCACCTGCCCAGGTGAGACGTCACCCAAAAAGTAGTTAAAAGGCAGATGACTCGTGCTTTTGGCGCGACTCGCTTCACATAAAGGACAACATTGCCTTGGCGGGGACGCCCGCTATCCTGTGAGCCTGCCGGTGCTGGAGGATGCAGCCCCTGCTCTGGGGAGTCCAGACACTTCGAGGTTGGTGAGACAACCTCATAACACCGGGGCAGGTTAGGTGACACGTAGGGCTTTATTCTTTTCCCTCCTTCTCTCTTTCCCTTGGGTTCCCATTTACTTGGCCAGCTCTTGTAATAAAATACTGTTGCCTTAAGCTTACAACTTAAGCTTAGTTTCAATTCCAGAGCCCTGCCGAACCTTCCCTGGAACATCTGGTCTTTCAGATTCCTCTCTACAGCCTTGACTAGAAGGTGTCTTTAAGATTCTTGTACTTTTTCCACTCTGTAAAACTGACTTCTGTGTTGGTGCTTCTCTAAAACTTCTGGGCAAACCCAGAAGGTACTAGACTTTTTTATATACTTCTGTAAAAACCACTTTGGTTTGTATTTATTATATAATAAAGTGAATATAAATCAACTGATGAGGTTGAAGAATTTCTTTAATTGTAGTCCCATATTTATGTGTGAAATGCAAACAGCATTGATTTCAAATACAGCTTGAAAAATACTTAGTCACTATGGTTTGGAGTTTCTAATTCAGTAATATTCCAGGATTGAGCCTCCTCATGTCTAGATGCATAGATGGAAAGGCATTCAAACTCCATTCAGGTCTAGCAGTGGCATTCATAACAGGTGACATGTCTTAACCTAAGAACAGTACTTGACACACTGTGAAAATGTGTTTTCAACTTGTAATGGTTACATAGCTTCTGCTTATAACTGATCATTTCCTGAAACATGGAAAATGGAGAGACACTTTATTGCATTGTATATTGAGAACAATTATAGGTTATGAAGATCTGCTGCAGCTTGTTCAAACAGGTGATGCACTTCAGCATGCCTGAAGGCAGTTTTTCCACGTCATTCTTAGGGGTTCTGTGCCCAGTTGAGGGATTGTTTTCATGTTGCTGGTAGGAGGGAGTGAAAGGTTGCTGTAACTGCGTAACTGCAGTGTTGCAGTGCTTTGAAAGAGCAGAGGCACAGAAATACTGAAAACTCTACCTGGTAGAAGAGACTTTATAGAAATTTTTTTGCAGTCTTGCCTATAAGTTGAAATATGCAGCGTTGCTGTGCTTGGAAAGCACATGTTTATGTGTTGTCACAAACTAGCATTCCAGTTTGCTTGAAAACAACAAAATGGTTTCAAGTACTACTTCTGTTTTAGTGACAGATCTGTAGAATTCTGGAAAATTATCTTCTTGAACCTTCTGCTGGGATTGAAACTAAAATGTCTTTAGTAGCAGAGTAGTTTATGGATAAATACAGCCGTGCTTTTAAAAACTCAGTGTTTATCTGGAATTTTGGTCTGGATTAATACAGGTCTTCTGAGATGTACCTTAAGATAATGTGTCTTTAGCATTAAGTGAGCTACTTGCTAAAACTGTCTTATTTAAAAAAGGCAATTACTCATCATTCCTCACCCACGTGGTCGTTTAGTTCTGACTCCCAGGAGGTAACCAGGCAGAGTATCCCTTCCCTACAGTCCTTAAATTGGCTTCCTACCTGCCATTGTGCTGCTCTGCTTCTCTGGACAGGCAAAGACAGGCCTTTCATGGGCTGATGTTTCTCCTCTGATGGTCCTTGGAGCATCCCAGTGTGAAACAAAGCATCAGAAATTGGGAGGAAGGTAAGGGACAGCAAGGGGACAAAGAGGAGCTTGATGTCTTTGAGAAATCTGGTAATTCACTGTGCTTCCAACTTTCTCCTATTACCTCTGGAAGCAGGATTGCTGCTAGGGATCATGTCCTCTCCTGGTTCTGGAACTACAGTGCTGCAGTCAGCAAGTAGAAAAGCAGCACAGTTACTGCTTTTGTGTCATTATCTTGAGCATTGCTCTTGTCCTGCAAAAATCTTTCTGTTTCCTGACACCACAGTACTTCCACCTGAGACAAACCTCAGTGAAATTTCTGTGAAAATTATTCAGTGCATACTGTGTTTTCAAGCCTGTTACCTTTGAAAGTGGTAACTCCTAGTGTATTGGAATGATCTGCTTTGGCTCTGAATTCTGTGCTCAAGGTTTGACTTTCCTATCAATTGCCCTTCCCATCCCATGTACAAAGCTTCTGTCAGAATTTTCTTTTTCTTTCCATGAATGAAATAGTACATCTTTTCATTGCTGTTTTCCTTTATGCTGAGTCAAGAAACTTTTTCAGGGAATCCACATTTTCTGCAGACCTAGTGTCTGTTCTCTCTGTTATTCCACCTTTTTCTCTGATATTTTTAATACTAAAAGCTAACATACTGATAACACAAAATTACCAGTCACTTCAGCTCTACCTCTTCTGCCTTTCTTGTTCCATCCATGGTTTGGATGCTCCTCCTTGCATTTTCCTGTTTTAAGAATGTCTTTACTAAAGTTAAAGAAAAGCAAGGTAATGAAATGTCAGCTGCTTTTTAAAGCATGTTGTTCCTGTGTATTCTTATTTCCTTTCTTCTAACCGGGTTCTTATTCTGGACTCCAGGGTAATGCCTTGATTTCAGTTATTGTCTGCAACATACGAGAGCAATAACTGAGACAAGCTGATACTTCAGCGGATATAAATAGTTGGATTAAAAAAGCTTTATCCTGACAGTGCTGAAATCTTGTGATTGGCACGTTTTCAGTTCATTGAATCTAAGCAGACAGGATTATTGTCAGGCTGCTGGACAGTCAAGGAGCCACAGCAAAACAGGTGAAGGTTAAACTCTCAGAAATTTTAAATAACTATTTCCTAATAAGGATTCAGAGGAGGACCATAGTCAAAGGGTATTCTCAGTGGTCTTGTTACACTGGTGGATGTATTGAGAAGCCAGGACTCAGCGTACATGGTGATGTGTGGGGAGCCTGGAAAGAGTTTTGGATGAGCGGAGGTGTCCCTATATGTGAGATTCTCCCTGCACCTTCCCTTTCTGCTTGGTTTTGATCAAAGTTACCTTCTCCTGCCTATGGATGAGCAAAGTTAGGGAAGTGTCATACTCCAACACAGGCTGAGTACAATGTCTACAAACATGGTACACCTGCATGCACAGCTGATGGGAAGTGCTTGCTCATGCATTCTTCACCATAAGGGAGAGTGGGCAAAAGTTTCATGCATCTTTAAATCAGTTTAATGTCAGCTGAGATCAAAACCACAAAAATCGATTAGCTTAAGTACAGGGTTACCACAGAATATCACAGTTGATTTCAGGTTGTGCTGGTGCCTTAAATGAATTTTTTCTCCTTCACTCTTGCTGAATTTCTTCTCATTTTAACCCTGAATGTATACCTGGATTTGTGGATAACAGCAACATATCTGTAAAATTTTCACTCCTGAAATTACTTGTTCCTATGGTTAACTGCTGCCTTAACTTGGTTGTATTTTATAACCCCTATTCAGTTTTTATGAAAGCAGACCCAAGTTTTTCAAAAGCTGAACATAATGGTAGTTAGCAGTTGAAAATTGTTCACTCACATCTTGTAAAGGGGGAGAGATTATCAAGTTCTGTGTACACATATTTTATCTCATATTTCTGTTATCCATATTTCTGGGCAAAGGATTTCTTAGCCAATTTAAAATAAAATGTAGGGATTAGATTTGTGAGTACTTCCAGGGGTATTAGAAATGTCAAGAGGGGAGAGTTCAGCTATGTGACGTGTGAAATACCAAAGAGGCAGCCTGGAGGGTTTCTCTCCTGCCAAGTAGTAAACTTCAGATGGAAAAAGGGAGAGAGAATGTAAGCAAACCTCAGTGACTGCTGAGCTCCGTGGCTGGCAATTAATAAAATGGAGAAGATGAATAAACCGTGCTATGAAGAAGTCCTGGACTTCTATAACATCTGACCTCAAGAAACCTACACTGAAGGAAGTGAATGTTTGGCTGCAGACTGGAAGGAGCAGCAGCAACTCTGGAGTTTCCTTTTCCTGCCCATGTGCCTGTCTTTGCATCTTCTTGTTGTACCTGATACGCAGTCTGCTGGGGCATCCTCAGTATCTGGATTATGGGCTGCCTTTCCAACCCCCTTTTCACTTGGAGTTCTGCTCTGTCTATGAAAATTTTGGCTGCTGTGACCAGGAGAAAGACAACAGCATTGCAGAAAATTACTGGGACATCATGGATTACATTGATCCCCAGGGGCATAAACTGTGTGGAACATATATCAAAGATATCCTGTGTCAGGTAGGGCAGAGAAATAACATATGTATCCTATGCTTTGGGCTGGTTTGGAGGTCAGTTGTGGTTCTGGTAGCCACATGACTAGCTGTGTTGCTGTGAAGGGAGGTATGGGAGCAGAAGAAAGGTGGGCTGACAGGGGAATGGCACCTAATCCTCAGCATACATTTTGCAGAGTGCTTTGTGTAAGGTGCATCTGCCAATATATAGCTGCATTTGCTAGCAGTAATGGTCTATGAAAGCATTGCCCAGTGCAGTTGATGATGGGTATCCTGATGCTCTGCTGATTTGCTCATGAAGGAGGAGAGAATTACAGATCAATATTTATCTTCTGCTTGCAGCTGCTAGGTGCTGGATTACAAATTCTACATAATCAAAAAGGAATTACAGGCAAAGTGTTTGGATCTCTGCACTGCATGAAGGATATGTTTTGACTGTGTTCCTGCTGAGGATGCTCCAAATGGTGTGGTTGTTAAAGTCGAACAAAATTTAGCAGGCAGTGGTTTCAAACAGCTGCTGCAAGGTTCCGAGGCTGCAGTCACAGCATTTTCATCAGTGCTGTCTCCACACTGCCCACCTGGCTCACGGAACCAGGCATTGTGCAGGGAGGAAGGACCTAAGGCACTGTTCTGCCTGAGCTCCTCTGCATCTCTGTAATTAGAGGGCAGAACCCACCTGCCTTTTTAACAACTGGTCATCACACAAAGCTGGACTCAGTGGATGCCAAAACTCAAAGCAGCCAAAAGACGCAATCTTTCTAAGAATGTGTAAAACTCTTGTAGTTATTATTTTCTTAGCTCTGAAATATTTTCTGTGTACCAAAATGTTTCCACTCTCTTGGGATGCTGGCAAGATTCTTGACTCTCCTTGGGTTAAGAGACACATGCTTTCAGCACTAGGGATGAAAAAAGTAGCATCAGGGTGGTTTGTAATTTTTAATCTGGTAAAACAGAAACATTACAGGTCCCAGCAGAACCACTAGTGTTGATGTTATGAAGATTTTTCTACATGTTTCAGGTAGAAAAAGAACACTATCAAAATTACTATTGCTTCTTTGATTGCTCATTCTGCAGGTCATAATGTAATTTTGCATTTGTTCTGAGTGTATTTTGTAAAAGAAAAACCCCAAAGACCACCCTTATTTATTAGTTAAAAGCTATTACTCTTTTCTTCTATCTCTTAGACTAAGATTGCTGTTAAATCTTTGAGTAGGAGCTTGTGATTGTGTTATGTGTTGCTCTTCCTGGTCAAGTTGGTGACAACCAGGGAAATGATGTTGGGATCTCTAGCAAATATTATTTGGCTGTCGAACTACTGAAAGAGTGAAGATCTACTGAATGGTTTTGCATTAGGAAGTCACTTTGCAGGAAATTGTTGCTCATCTCACCTGGATGGAAAATGGTAACATCTCCATTCACCACCTTCACAGTATCCTGATAATTTGCAGTCACTACCTGTGAAATGTTGACATGTACTTATTGCCACATCAAATATGAAAAGACAGGTGCAGTTATGTGACCAGCGTGTAATTGTGCGAAGTGTTTATTTCTGCTCTGTATGGCAGGACTTCAGATAAACCGCTGCTGTTGGTGAGGAGCGCTTTTATCGATATTATTCATATGGAACTTAGGACACAAATATTACTCTCAGAAGCAGTGGTAGACAAAATAACATTATTAGTTTTTATCTTCTGAACAAAACAGATTGCAAGAAAATGGTCTAGGTGCTTATTGATAAACCTGAAGAGTAGCCACTCTAATTTAGCAAAACCAGAACTATTTCACATTTTTGTGTGAGATCAGAGCTGTAACTGTGTTATAACAAAACAGCTCATTCAATCAGGTGTTCTTTCAGTGCCAAAACCAGCAGACTGTAAAAACCAGACAACATTCCCAGTGTGGCAGCAAGGGGTGTGCTGAGCATTACACAGAGGAAGCTGGTTTTGGCAAAGGCAGCAGTCTCGTTGGTCCTGCAGAGCCCAAGAAGTGCGTGGAGTGCATCTTACCTTGGCAGTCAGGCTGTGTGTTTCTTAACACATAGATAATTAAAGAGGGATGTGTTCTGGATCATAGATTTCCTGCTGTCACTCTAAACCAGACTAATTTCTCTTAAAAACTAACAGGCTAGAAGAGGCATCTAAAGCAATCTGGCTCTGCTGGTAGAGCTGTTTTGGTTTACGTCTGGCAAGAATTGTGTCTATTTTAGTTAGCTATGCTTGTTCTAAGCACTTAGAGGCTTAGAGTCTGACCCTCAGCTGAGTTGTTCTAGGATTTAGCTTAAAAATATGAATATGAAACTCTGGAAACTGCATGAAATGTTCTTAAAAAGGTGTTGTGCAAGTTGCATGGCTAGAAAATTCCCTGGATGCAAACCTTTCTACATGTGCTAGAACAGCTCTTTGGCTGATGGCTGAGAGGATGCTTCTCTGTTCAGAAAACTGCTACAGGAGAGGCTTAAAAAAGCAAAAAAATCCAATTAAGCCTTGTTCAATCTGATTGAAAGCCATGGTATTAGCATGGGATGGGAGCTAATGCAGGGAAAGCAACATATGTTTTAAACCAGTTTTAATCAGAAGCCTGACTTGATTTCTGAATGCACACTCTTTGGAGAAACTATTACAAATCATCAGAGAAGCATCTATATGATCTTAGCGGTTTCTGCTTCTTTGGTTTTATAAAGTAGTGACATTAATTTTCCTGCACACTTGAGTGACATGAAAGCAGACAACCTATGGCGGTTGCAAGGCCACATAATCCTGGGAGTTTACATAGACTCTGAAGAACAACATTTATCTCATGTGTCCTTCTGGGTCTACGTGCTGCAGGCATTGTTTTGCCAGGCAAACACTGTATGGGAAGGCCAACAGCTGGAAAAGCATGTCAGCTGCTCAGGGGCTAAGCTTATTGAGGAGGATGAACTGTAGGAGAACTTCATGCTGCAGCCTGTTGGCAGAACAGAGTTGAGGAAGCTCAGAGGCTGTAAGAGTATGCCTTGTTTCATAGGAAGCTGATTTTTTTTCTGTTCTCATGTTTCTGGTCTGGGAGCTGGACTCTGTTCCTATTTATTTGACAGAAATTAAAAATGTTTTCAAACGTGTTAATAAAGTAATCACTTCAGAACAGAACTGAGAGGAGCTTTAGTTTGCATATGACTTGTGCACAATGGAACGGTGAGTGCCATGGTTGTGGGCAAGGGAATGATTCAGACGGGTTGGGTTCTTAGCTTCTAAGTTGCAGGCAGCTGCGACTGAGCCCCGAAAGAAGAGATGCAGGCACGGTGTGCAGTTCAGGCAGATGAACCGATCTACTTCATTGTAAAAGGTGGTGGGTATTTAAGGGGCAGGAAAGGGGAGGTCCTGGGAAATCGATCCCTGGACAGGTGATTGGTAGGACACCAGGATTGGCAGGGAAATGGGAGTGACACACAAGAAACATGTTCAGGCAAGCTTCCCCAGGACCCTCTACGCAGTATCTCAGGTGGCAGGCTGGAAAGCCTATCTCCAACATCTCCCTCTCTCTTGTATTCTAAAAGCAACCAGTCAATTCAGCTTCAGGAGGAGACCTGGTGATAAAGGCTAGGCTAGTGACGGCTGCTGTCAAGGTCGAGGCAGAAAGATCTCCGAGGATGGTAGCTCTGGTCAGTTCGGTCGTGCACTCCTTCCATAGGCTCCTAGTGTAACTGGAACTCCTACTAGACAGGACTTGAGAGGGTTGGATGTACTGTCCATGGCCAGGCACAGGGAGTCTGTGCCTGTAGCCCTAGCAAGTGACACCCACAGGTTCTCCTTGGGCTGAGTCATCTGATTGGCATGGCTCCTCCGGTGACGATGATGCAGAGGATGAGGAGAAAGGCTCGTGGTACACACGCACCCTTTTTGCTGGTATCCATAGTGTAGAGTTCCCTGCCAAAAGATTGGCTTGGCGATTCCCTTCCGCAACAGGTCCTTGTGGGAGAGACTTCCAAGTGTATCTCTGGTTAGGCTCCTCAGCGTTAANAAGCTTTTTGATAACAAAGATGGGGGAATTCCAGGG
>VWZG01005166.1:4675-19336 GCA_013396735.1 Grallaria varia
AATCAGCCCATCTCTCCAGTCTATCCAGATCCCTCTACAGAGCCCTCCTGCCCTTCAGCAGGTCAACACTCCCTCCCAAACTGAGAGTTACCAAAATGCAGTAGCTATGTCTATTCAGGATGAACACAACTAGAGTCTGGAGAGCAGCCAGAGCAAGTCATGCAGAGACAGGTGCTGAGCTACATGGGCCTTTGGTCTTACTATTAATGGCTCTTAAAATGCATTCTAAAAGATTGCTGCATCTTTTATTATTAAAATATGGGATATTAAAAATGTGGTTGACTAACAAAGATGAGGGAGGAAAAATGAAGGGAGGAGTAACACATGTTATACAATTCAGACAAATGGTAGGTATCTCAAACTTTATGTTAACACAAATTAAGGATAACTAGTAGCTGGCAGAAGGCAATGCACACTTTATAGAAGTGGTGCCTTTAAGAAAATTATGTAGTTTTAGATATTTCTTCTTAACTCACACGAATCAATCTATTTTCTTTGATTACTTAACAGGACATTTCTTATACCAGAGGGAGAGATTTTTCCTCCTTCTACTCTCAAATGAATTATGACAGAGATCACCTTATCTAGTGATCTGGGACAATTTGCCAAGATCTCCAATAATCTTCCAGTGTTGTCACTACCTTAAAGAAATATTTATACTTTGTTTACTATAATGAAATCTGAATTATTTCAGATAATGATGCCAACTGGGAAAGAAGAAAAGGATCTAAATTTGAAAGAAGACTGGGAAGGCAGGGGGGCTGTATAAAAGAGACTTAAATAAATTGCTATAAAGATGGCATCACCAGATGGAGCTGTTACTTACAGTTTTCTAAATTCTTCTTTGCATGCAAAAACATCCTCAGTTTCAAGACTTTATATATGGCATAATTTTGTGAAATAATTTCTGTGCTCCAGATTATGGCAAATAGCAGAAGCTATTTGCTCTCATTTGTTCTCTGTCCTGGTGTCTCCATCAGAGCTGCTGGGGACTCTTGGTGCTTCCTCAGGGCTTCTGAGTGAAGACATCCCTTGAAACCCTTACTGCTCTTTATTCAAGGAGACTATTTCATGAGAGTGGAAATAAAGTATCCTGCACAAGAACTACACCCAGTGCCTGCCACGCTGATTTCACCCTGCAATGGTAAGATCACCAGCAGGGCTCCAACATCCAATGTTGCTTTGACAGAAAGACAAGCAGTTACAGCTGATCCACACATAACCTTATCGATTGTATCTCTCCTCTCACAGGCTTTCCAGAACAGTGCTTGAGATGGGAGCCTCTCTGCCATTTTTCTTGCTATAGATCTCCTTATTCTTTCTGTTATCAGTGCTTCCAATATGCATTATCTCTGTACATTATCAGCCACAACAAAGCCAAAAGAAGAAAAGCTTTCCCTGTAAAATATTTAACTTAAACCCCCAGTTATCTGATCAAAAGCTTTGGCTCTTTCCCAGGGAAGAGGACAACCTTCAGTTTATTGCCCACAGAGGAGCCTATTATTAATCCAAACACCTCAGCACCTTACTCAGGGCAAAGCCATGCCTAGGGAAACTGGCCTGATTGCTGTCTCTGTGGATCGACGGATGCTGGGCTGCATTTGAAGAGGCTATCACAACCTTGGCAAAAATTGTCTCCTCTTTGTTAAGAGGTGTCTATACCAGACACTATCACAGGCCTTTAAATTCCACCTGGAATTCTATTTTTAGAGCTCAAGTGGGATTTATGCGGTGCTTTGACCTGACACGAGATCTCTGCACAAGGCTGAATTTAGCCTTATGTGCACTCACTGCTGAAACTGCTGACTATAATAAACTGAGAAGGGCTTGTTCTACATATGTCTAATGGGCTACTGTGTACCTGAAATGTAGGACTTCCACAATGGCTAAAATTTCACCAAATGCTTGTAACACAATAAAAATGACCAATTATGCTTGAAAGTTTGCCTTTCCTTACCAGCAATGTCTCTACTTCTTTAGTGACTGTTATAGAAAAATACCAAACCTTTGTTTTAAGAATAAATGAAATAAGATTCCCAGATTTTTTACAACCAAGAAAAAAGTCCCCTTTTCAACCAGGTGTATTATCATGCTGTTGTCAGCACTGTCTGCCTTCACTTGCATAAATTTTGAGCTGTTGGCTAACTTAAACAAAGAGACTGAAGAGCACAATGCAAGAGAGGTATTAAACTCCTTTGGGCTTTATTAGGTAGAGGAGAGAGAGTACTAATACCCCACTGACAGAATTATGCTGAGCCTGTATTAGACAGTAGAGAAGGCAAACAGGGGCAGATGAAGACATAAACATAATAGAAAATTTGACACTGTTGATTTTGTTGCTCATGGGTAACATGTTAACATGAGAGAACAGAGACACTGGTAATCAAGACCTGTGTGCTCACTGTGTTGTTAGTTTTGTGTGTTTTGATGTTTGTTGCTTCAGCTGCAGGTGCAAATTGGGCAGCCGTAAATGCCCCTTAATATAAAAATATAGATTAAAAAAATCAGTCCTAAGTGTCTTGCCCAAATTCAACCATTGATGGGAACAATTATATATGTAGTTTCAAACTGTCTGTTCCTGATAAATTTCTGTTCAAAGGCTGAGGTAGAGTAATGAAAAATATTCCCAGAATGGTCTCAATTTCATAACTACACATTAGTTGTAAGAAAACACCCAACCAACAAAATACTCAAAACCAAAACACAAAATGAAGCCAAACAACTCACAGTAGTAGAATAAAGCAATGAAGAATGACAAAACCAATGAAGAAATCCACAATGTGTTCGCCTGTGCCTCACAGTAATTAATGCTGTTTGAGATATTAGATAAACTTTTCTTTGTTGTAATAGAAACAGATTTCCCAGATCTCCTATTTCAGCTCTCAAGCTCCACCTTTTCTCGGCTTTGTCTCAAATTAGTCACATTTTCTACCACTTTAATAAACGTGGAATACAATTTGGAAATTATCTGTTTGCATCAGCACTGGCAATGAACAATAGCTCAAATTTTGAGAGTCAAGGCTTCAATAATACGGCCTGATTTTCTTAGCAATCAGATGCATATACACGCATACACACACGCGCACGCACGCACACCACATGTCTTTGTGAATAGGGCCCAAAACAGCTGCAACCTTCCAGAAATTAATTGGATTCTGGATCATTTGCATTTTTATATAGTTTACCAACAAAAGATGGAGATAGCAAGTTTATTAATGTGAAAAAAGAGAGACACAGAGAGAGAAAGAGAGAGAGGAGGGAAAGTGAATGTTTTGGTTGAGCCACTAATCCAAATTTTAATACACGCAGTGCCTATTCACCTTATAATACTGCAGTGGATCCTCCAAGGTGGAAATTGATAGGCAGGTCTAAACTGCAGGCAGCTGTTAAAGACTCCTACTGATGCCTAAGGCCTTTACAGTTCCTCATCTGGGTAGACATTATGATTTGATAATGGCCATATTCAGACAACACCCAAGGCAATTCTAGGATTTGCTGTCACAATAGACACACTGAAAATAAAGTCAGTGTAAATAGATTAAGAAATTGACAGAATAACAAGGCAGAAAGAATTAGAATGAATACACAAATGGCAGATGACAACTCAATGTATTGTGATACAGAGATGGGATAAGGGAAGTGGAGCTGGAGGATTTATCTGCTGTCAGTATGCCTTCAACCTGCTTCCTGCTTGTGTGGATGCCTATTGCATTGAAAACTGAAATCTTTATTAGAAGATTTCTTATCTCCCTTGTTGCCCATTGAAAAACTTCCTTTCTGCTCCATTGAAAGTGTATGCTCCTGAAAGCTCCTGATCCTTATGTGTCCAAGACAGCTTCAGTTTTCCCAAGCAGCCATCCAGTGACCAGCAGGTATAATTGAGCCTCCTTTTACTTGAGAATAGGAAGAAAATACTGGCTTGATATTCAGAGGACAGTGACCCTCAACTCCGATGGGAGTTGATGTGGACACTGGATGACAAGGTGGCAAGCAGGACATTATATTGTGATTCATTTACAAATTTCTTAGAAATGCTTGTGCTGAGGTGTTTATGAGGCTTAGTGCATGAATTGTTCTATGGAGTCCCTTATTTGATACCTTTTTGTAGGAGTCTGAATAGATAGAATTTAATTTATTCACTTTCATTGTGATTGCGACTTCATTTCTGCCCAAAACAACTCTTAGCTCTGCTCAACTCAACCTGAAAAAACAAATCAATCCTGAGTAAAGAAGGTACCAGACCAATTCCTAAAGTATAGTATATGACTTTAAGTGCAGAATAACTCTTGATATTGAATAGTTTCTTGATTGGTCTCTGTATGGTAGACCCAGAGCACACGCAGAGGTGGAATATCAAGGATCTCCAGTAGGCTGTTGGGTGAAGAAGGGACTAGAACTCCTATAAGGATGAAAATGAAGCTTGGCACAATGTTAGTGCTCAGCTGGATAAGTATCCCTTGTACTCAATTCTGTGTTAGTGCTCCCAGGACTGCCAGACCTGGTGCACAGCTTTCCTGTGGAACAAAAACTGCATGGACGCACACAGGAAAGACAGAGCTGCCCTATAGCAGCAGGTGGCTGGGGACACCACAGAGCAGTGAAGTGCCATCAACTTTGACTATGTCAGAGCTTTGGGCAGCAAGGTTAGCCACCAAGGAGACAGTGGAGTAAAAGGTGCTGCTGGGAGGAAGAAGGAAAGAATAACTTTGCCTCCCTGGGGCTACATGAGTGGAAAGTTGTATCCTCAGTTATCCAGCCCAGCTCCACTTTTTCCCTGCAAGCCCTTTCCTATTTACTTATTTTACTAAACTCACTGAGAAGCCTCGAGATAGCTCTTGTGTTTGAACAACGCAAATCCTGAACCCACAGTGCAGGGTATTCAACCAACACATCTTGAGTAATCTGGAGGGAGCTTAGATTCATTTTGAGTAAAATACTTATTTTTTCTTGACTTCATGGGAATTAACCCAGTGCTCGAGTGCTGTGTTGAATCAGGGACAAAATTATATGTCTTACATAAATAATCCGTAAATCTTTATGAATTTATACAAATCTATTACCTTGTATGGATCTTGTGAATGTTATAGCTCCATCTAATTCTGAAACAATGCAATGCTCTGTCTTTTTTTTTCTTTCTTTTCTTTTTCTTTCTTTCTTTCTTTCTTTCTTTCTTTCTTTCTTTCTTTCTTTCTTTCTTTCTCTCTCTCTTTCTTTCTTTCTTTCTCTCTTTCTTTCTTTCTTTCTCTCTTTATCTCTTTCTCTCTTTATCTCTTTCTCTCTTTATCTCTTTCTTTCTCTCTTTATCTCTTTCTTTCTCTCTTTCTCTCTTTCTTTCCTCCTGCCCCATTTCTTTTGCTCAGTAAGGGTTCTCTATGATTTTCCTACATTTTCTGGGGTTTGTTTTCCTTCTGCATAAAGTTTGATCAATTCTTCTGTATAAATTCTGATCACAATCTCCATTTCTATTACATATCCTTCCTTTTTTTTTTTTCCTTCTTTGTTTCTTTTACTCTTTGTTTTCTTCCTTTAGGTGTCATTTTCATTCTGCTTACTTTGGGTATTCTCAATCACTTTTTTTTAATGCTCTCTCATTCTTCTCCTTCTCTGATTAATTTACACTGAGCATCTACTGACTCTCTTCCTCTCCCTTAATCTGTCCTTCAAGGTTAGAGAAAGAGATAAGATGATGGTAGCTACGGCCAGAGAAAGAAGAAATCAAGCATCAAGGATAAAAAAGGATGAATGCCACAGAGCCTTGAAGTATGAGGTAGAACAAAGTAGAGTAACAAATACTAAAATTAGAGGAGGAAAGGTAAAGTTCATAAAGAACATGGAAAAAGGATTGAAAACAAGGGTAGTGAAGGAAAAATTACAGTGATTTTTGAAGGACCCAAAGCTGCAAGGAGTTGAGAGCTCCATTTAGCCTTAAATCAATCCTGTTAAAAGGAATACCTTGATTACACTTAGCTTGCCAGAAATTAGAAATGAGACAGGAACATGGCCAACATTCTTTTGGCTGAATACACAGATATAGCGAGACACAACATAGAATGATAAAGTATCTAAGTGCACCAAGCCCTTGTTTATCTAACTTTTGTTAACCTTTGCAGAAAGCCTGCCAAAGTATGCTGGTAGCACTGAAAAGCCAAGCAAGTAATAGTCTTATAGCCAGGCAACATTTTGCGTGGCACAAATAACTGTATTTGTACGGCCTAGGGGCTTCATAATTTCCTGCTTTTGAGACAGTCAAGAAATGTGAGAAGTTTAAGATTGAAGTCCTGGACTCACTGAAGTCAAAAGCAATATATCCACTTAAATTCTAGTAGTGCAGCCACTTTACAACTGGAAGGGTGCTGATGGAATGTTGCCTGTGCGAATGTATCTGATTTAGATGGTTTAAAAAGGTCCCAGAGGAGAAAATACAGAAAACTGATTAATATTAGGACAGGAGTGATAGATTAACTACAGGCAGAGGAAGATTTTGAAAAAGACTAGGGCTAAAAGGTTGGATGAGAGAGCATATCCATATAGGACTTTAAAAGGAATAGATGAGGATCAAAATTGTCAGGCACTGCAGATGAAGTGAAAAGGAGGATGGAGGCAGTGCGAACTCAGAGATGTTCTAGGCAAAGCTGAATTTGTTGTTACCAAACGGACTAAACTAAGGGCAATGACAGGAAAGACTGAGACTCAGGATGTCTGGAAAGAGAGTTACTCTGTGGTTGTGCTTGGGAATCTGGCACAATATTACCATAGCTTTGCATCTGTTTATTTCGTAGCTATAAAATGCATTTTGTTTCCAGAAAGTTTCAAACATGCATACTTAAATATTCAGGATTCATAGCTCCTCTTGTGTATTTCAAGGGTGTCACATCTGAACTCTGCCTGGAGACTGCCTTCTCATAATGAGAAGCAACACCAGGGGCATCTCTTCTCATGTGAAAAACTGTATTTCACCTGCTAAAAATCTTGCAATGCTTCTCCAAGCAGAAATACAAATTTTGGCTGTTGCTTCATTAGGCAATAGAAATGTTTTATTTTCTTCTCTGCAGTGAGAAAGCACTAATAAAGCACTTGTTTCGTTCTCTGTAAGGCAGCAGGAGAGAGAAGAAATTGCATGACCAAAACCAAATCCCATAACAGAGAACACTACTTGAAAATAATTTTCTATTGTCTTGTCAAAACCAGTTTAAATTCCCAATGGATAGGTCCTCTGCTACTCCTTTTGGGATAATCCTCCATTATTCCTAATGTCCTTTTCTTGATTTTGTCTTTGCTTTACAAATAAGGTCATTTTTCTTTCTCTTTAGCATTTACATCCTATAAAAATTTAAAACTTGCTATGTTTCAACTCAGTTACTCTTTCCCTAAGCTGCCTATCCTTGATAATTTTTTTTTTTTTTATGTGAGTTCTCTTCCTATTCTCATTCTCTGGATTTGCTTTAGTTTATCAGCTGCATTCTAGTGATATGATAAATCAAAAACATACCTAGTATTCTATCCAGACTACAAAAGAACTACACAGGGAGGGCTATTAAGACAGGGCTCAGTGATGCACAGCTTTTGCACAGGCAGCCTGAAATTTTGCTATGTTTCATAGTGATTTTGTCATGTTACATATGCTTGTTTAATTTTCTGTTCACTATTACCCCTCAACAGTATATAAGAAGGTGACATAAGGCTATTCAGCTGGTTTACACTCTTTCTGAGGATTGCTTGAATACTATTAATGATGCCATTAAAAAAAATCTGCAATCTGAATTGGGCTACTTTACCCAGAAATTACAATGTTATTTTATTTTGATTTTAAGCTGTTATGAGAGATCTGATGTTTAGCAAAATTTTTGCCTTTTGCAGCTCACAGTTTCACTTAATGAAACAGGATTTTGCTTTGCAAAGTTTGAAGAAAGCCCACTCAGAACTTTAGTTACCCAAAATATGGAAGTTTTACCAATTAGACCAATGGACATGGCTAATTCAAAGAGTATTTGTTAAAGATTAAAAGTTAAAGATTAAAATCAGAACAGCATGAAGGCTTGATAAAGAGTTTATGCTGGTGTCTCCTGGGACATCATCAGCAGTACGTCGTTGCTCGCACAAATGAAACTTGTGGCACTAGATACCTACATAAGATCTTCAGAAATACAATTTATCAGGAGAAAACACTTCATAAATACATAAGTATAAACGATTTCAAGTAGAGTACGGTTGTCCCTTTAGATGCACAAAGTAGAATCTGCCTGGAACAATGTGCAGATGGGAAACCTTCACTGTAGTGTCGTGCTAGTATTTCACTGGTAATTGTAAATCATTCTGCGGTAAAGGATGAGAAGGAGCTGAGAAGGAAAATCTTTTCTTTCAGTACTTTTGTGCCACTGTTCTGCAAAATAGGGGATGCTCTAGCAGCATGGTTGATTGCCTTGAGAAGATGTGACAGCAACAAGGGTAAGTGTACCTATTCTACTGCTAAATTGGTTTTTCTCAACAGTGTGGAAAACATAAGCTACTCATGTTTGCCAGGGACCCATGGCATACAGTAAGATGGCTAGTTTACATGGAAGTCTAATTCACATTTAGCTGCATTTCACTGCTCTTATTAAAGTTATGGTGGTTCAGGAAGCAATTAGTCCTCCTTGTTGCAATATAGACCCTGCAAGTAGCAGAAAGCAAAACACAGTCCTTGTTCGGTCAGTGCTTCCTTGATTCTTGTCACAGCTTCTCCTACACTGTACCTTGAACACTAATAGTTGCATAGCAGGAGAAATGCCTTCAAGCTGTGTATTCTCTTCCTTTCAGATAAAAAAAGGTAGGATCGTCTTGAGACACTGCAGATCAGAAACTTAGAGTGCAATGTCAGCTAATTACATAGTGTTTATAAATAATTTCCAGATAATGGATACCGTGGAATTCAGATTATTATTGCTTCTTTAATCTGGTTTGAAAGCCAAGCCATCTTTCCCACAGATTTACAAACTGGGTTTGTGCATAAACTAGGCTTAAACCAAGTTTGACCCTATTAGTACTGGCAGCCCAACCCACATTTAAATCAAAACTGCATGGAGTAGTAGACTTACTACTTTTATGCTGAAGTAATAAAAACTATAATGAGACACATAGATACACACGTTCCTGTCACAACATATATACATTGTGTCCTAGGCATAGTTTTAATCTATGTCTGACTTTTTTAGTAGTGACAACGCACCTTTCAGTCATTACTAGAACCATTAATTTAAGTATCAGCATTGTCTGGATGTACTGTTCTGTTGCAGAGCCTAGGATGTCCACGCAACCATTGATTTAAGAGACAATATCACTTGCTTCCAAGTTTATGAGGCAATAAACAGCTTCCGCGTATTGATGAATGCGGAGGTGTTTGCTCAGCACATTTGCAGGGGACATTTATTACCCAAGTGCTGTGCTTTAAAAGCAAATGAAATTGTAACTATTCTCACTTTCCACTGTTGGGGGGAAGGGAGAAAACTACTGTTGTTTTTAATTTGTTCCTCCACTTTCCTTTATCCTGTGACACATTAAAATGACTGACACAGCCATGGACATTTCCCTCATCTATGCAGTCGACGACTACAGTCATTTTTTCGTTGGTGGCTTTGCGTGAGGCTGTGTTAGAACAGGGTGCAATTGTCAGAATACCAGAGAGACATGACTAAGATTATTCCTTCGTGCTTTATTACCCCATTATCCCCTTTCAAAGGATTAAGTTAGCTCATCAGCATAGCCACTTAGAGTTACTAACTCTACAATAATATTCATTGCTCTGCCCATACAATACAGGAATGAAATAATTTTTAATCTGCAGAATTGGATCATGCAAATGTAAGGGATTAAAAGATGAGTCTTTGGCTTGTACACCTGGCAAAACACTTCTTGGGATCTAAACTCCTTTGAAGTATATGATACTGGGAAAGAAAAGAGAGTGGAGGAAGGAGTTGAGACTGCAAAGCTGCATGCCAGCTGAGTTGTTATGAGGATGCCAGACAGGGAGAGCAACCCATGAAAAATATATTAAATTATCAAAGCCACAAAACTGATTTATAGCTGCTGTAATTTCTCCTTTGCTTTTTGTTCCCATAAGAAGGATGTCAGGGACAATATTTTCTTCCATAAAAAAAAATGTTTCTAGCTGTTATTAAAATATAGACAAAAGTGGTTTAATTAATTTTTTTAACTAGCTTGGGAATTAAAACAGAAAGACAATTTGAATAAAAGTTGGAATACAAAATGTAAGAAGGAAATATATATTTTCCAAAATTCTCAAGATGAATGGATCATTGAATCTTCTGACTTGTAGGAAAAATCTTTTATATAAAGAGCAGCCAAACGATGTTTGAAATTTCTAGCAGAGGAGACGATTCCTTTCTAATCTTTGTATTATGAGATTAGGGAAAAAATATTAACTTGAACTATTTTATGATGCTCATTTAACTTGCCTCATTGTTTGTCTCATTATGATCCTTTCGAATTTAAGACTCAGATACCCAAACTTATATTCATTTGTATAAACCTGTTCATCTGAGAAGTGCCATTAAAATTGACGGAATGTATTCTTAGGACAAGCAATGTTATGTCAGGAGGCTGTAAAAGGTCATTCTTTTCTTTCATGTTCGAAAAATGCCATCGGTCCACTTAAAGGTGTAACAATTCTAACATTAAGAACTACTTCTTGTATTTAATAGTAAGAAAACTTTAATTGGTTGTACTTAGCTAGTTCTGAATACTTTACACCGTTAGAAAGTAATTTTATACCAGACCTACTTTAATCCATATACTAGGACTTTTCCATTATAGTTCTTTTCTTTCTAACACTCCTTCTGATGCTTTCAGTTGTCCTGAATTTTCATCTTGCCTTCATTTTTGCCCTTCATTCTTATTTGAGAGTGAATTTTTTATGGGCAATTGGAGGAAGCTTATGGGGACACCAGGCTATGTGGACATCCATTCAGCCTTCGTATCCTGTGCAGATCCATTTCAAACAGCCAGACTCCAGTTTGCTCTTACTTTTGCTATGGATTAAAGGATAGTCCATGTAACTGAGCTGGACAACAGTAGCATCTGTTTCATTTACAAGTCAGTTGGTAAGATTTAGTTTACATTATTATCTTGGTAAAATTAGGTTACCATAGATTATGAATTACGTAAATTAGAAGGAACAAGTCTTCTGACAGGTTTTGACAACCTCATTGACTGCTGCTTGGGGGATTTATTGGGGCAGGTTAGAGGCAGCCATTTAAAGTCACTTATTTAGATTCTGCTTTAATGCTCCCAAACTGGCTGCAAAAATTGTATTCTAGAAAGTAAAGAGACTGAAATTAATGTTTTTCTATGCCTATAACTTTAAATAATAGATATGTAGAATTTTGAAATTGGAATTACTTAAAAAATCATGTCAGTAATGGATGGAGCCGGTGCTTCAGTCTGGGAACTGAAGTGAAAATATGTATTATCTTAAAATAGTTAAAGTTGGATCTACTTATCTCAAGTGTGAAACAAAGAATGTTTATTATACAGAGGTTTTTATGTATTCTGTTATACAACAATTGGACTACTTTTGAGAAGGAATATAGGGGGAAAGCTCGGTTTCTCAGTAAAATTTTCTTCATAATTTTCTCTAACGTTTATCTGAATGTCGCAACAGAAGTTCATACTAGCCTTGACTAAGGTCCATGCATGATCCCATCCTTTGCAGGTCTAGGTATGCAAACAATTTGCTAAGAAAGGAATTAGGAAGAAATGGTGGCATAAATGAAAATAAGGCATCTCTGTGATTTAATGGACATAAGGAACAAAAGTAAATAGCAGTATCTAATAGTACAGGACTGCATTGTCTAATAAAGCACTTTTAAATAGAAAATATAAAATAGTTCCCAATCAACATAGTAAGAAAGAATCAAGCGTGACAGCACATGCTGCAGGTGAAGTATTATACATATCAAGGACAGAGAATTAAATCAACAGGGTATATGATTTTTAAAAAAATATTTTTAAAAAGTTGGGGTTTTTTTCTTATTTAGGTTGTCACTGAGGAAGAAAATTGCTTATAATTTTGCTGTTCTAGTTTTGGATTTTCATCTTTTCAAGTTTTTCTACACAGAAAGCTGAAGAATAATTACTTTCTTTTCAAAGGATTTTTCAAAATGCCTACTGCCTCCTATTTTTCTTTCTGGTCATCCTATTTGATTTTTTTTTTTTTTCCAAAGCAATGGAAGAAAAACAAAGTTGCCTCCAGGAAGAATAACAGAAGCTTTTGGCACTACGTGTTTGAGATAAAAATCAACAAAGAGCAAATGGGGACAGGGACTAGTCTTTGTTGGCAAGGACTGTTACCCACATCCCATGGAGGAAAGTGAGTGATGACAGTTATTTTTAAAAAGACATTCTGAATGTCTCTGTCCCATTGAAAAACTAGGATATGGCAATGATTTTGAGAGAGGATCCACTTTTTTAATGGATATGATGTGCCAGCTTCTGCAGGAGGAAACTTCATAAGTGAATTCCAACAAATAAGACACTTTACCTTCCATATTTTCTCTGCTGAGGGTCTCAAAGACAAAAAATGCACTGTACTCAGTAAGCTTTGATTGCATGGAAAGTGTTGAAAGCCTACAGTACTTTGTATGAAGATTATTAGGGACTCCCTAAAAATTTCATGTTGAGTGACTAATTGCTAGCAGCAGACATATTTCTAATTAATTATAATACAAATTATTCAGATACTGTCTTTCATTGTCTGAAAATTCATAAGTAAGCTCTGCCATTTGCATATGCTGTTTGTCCCAAGGGATATGTTAGTGCTGGCACTGAAAGAAAATCAGGAAGCACTTTTGTTAAAAGGAGAAAGGAATGATGCAATCAGGTCTGCTCTCTGATGCAGTTCTACTGACTTCTTGAAAACACAGGTAATCCTGTATCTCCAAACACACAACAAATCTAGGTGATATTCACACTCACAATTGCCAAATTTGCCTTCCCAGTCTGTTCTGTGCCCCAGAGTAGTTTCCTTTCCTCTGTTCCCTATTAAAGCCAAACAAGTACCAACCTTGCAGTTGGTGAACTCAGGCTTTTAATCAGTCCGTAACATGAAGCCTTTTGCTAGTGAAGGAAACTCCTAATATTTCCAGCTGTTTCATTTGTGCAAAGAGCCTTAGTCAAGCCTTCCCTTTAGGCAGATTTGAGGGTGTTTAGCACCTCTAGCTAGAGCTGCAATGGCCTAGAGATCACAGGCTTACTTGGCAGCAGCCACTAACACTTTCCAACACAACAATACTGTACCCAGCTACAATACCAGGTATGATTTAATTTCAAATCCCTTTTGTTCCTGCAGGCATCCCATCAAGCAAAGCATACACCCAAAGTATAAATTCATAGGAAACACTGGCTTCCTATGTGGATAAGATATACGTGTTAAAAGGGGAAAAGTAAAAAGGAATTATATATGGCCTGCTGTTTCTGTGTGATTTTCATGTTATTAGCATAATCAAATTTATCATTATTCTTATGTAACTCTTGAGAAGCACAATTGCCAATTATTTAATTTTTTAATAGTAAAGAAAAGCACTTCTCTTAAGCACCATGTGACAAGGACAAGAGTCCCATAACCTCTGTGCGAGGACACTTTGGATGAGCCAGTATCCATGAAAAGTATGTGTATACTGAAGAACATTGAAGACCCTGAAAGGAGAGTAGTCCTTGCCTTAAAGAATTAGTAGAGTCAAGGTTTGCATGATGAGTGTATTCACTCCCTCTTCCCCACAAAAAAACCCACCACACACCTCCTTAAACCAGCTACATTTTTGATGTGCTCTTAGTCCCATTTGTTATTTCCTGGGCAAAACTGAACTGTGGCTCACCCTCCAAAATGAAAGCAGACATAGACCTATAAAAACTAACTTGCTATAAAGGACTCTATAAAACAGTATGTTTTAATTGCTTCCTGGTTTCAGCAAACTGTTTTATATTCAAAGTTAACATTAGGTTGACACTTAACTTCCTTGGGCTTTTTATTATTTTAAAGCATAAATTATCAGAAGCTATTTATTTTAGCATTTGCTTTCGTGAATGGAAGTAACATTTGTGTGACTGATTAAGCATTTCAAAAAGCACTACAATCCACCCCAGATTTTAATTAGTCACACAAATTACCACCAAGCACCGTAAATTTAATGTCATCTCTTTTACAATAACAAAAAAAGTACTGAGCAGGTATTGCCCAAATCCATATGCATTTGTATGGATCAGCTGACTATCCTGCGTGTAGGCTACTATTGTACTTATCTGGGATACACGAAGACGGGACTGAAGAAGTTGGCCAAGATGATGCACTCAGCTGTTGGTCTGGGTTCTGAAAGAGGGAGACTGACAGTTCAGGAAATGAGGGTGTTCGGCTTTGCGCAGAGATGACCAGCGCTCCTCCACCTCCCTCCTACAGAATAGTTTAGGAATCACAGATAAGATCAGCTAAGCAATTACTGCCTTTCTTGGGAAAAAATACATGAAGCAGCCTCTATTTGCGTTGTACATGCCTAACAATCTTTTGGTCCTCAGCCAGGTAAGTCTTTCCCTTAATAACCTGTCTTCTCACAGATGTTGAGCCTGTAATATGGCTACTAAAATGTATTTAAAAGGTTTATTAACTTTGAGACT
>VWZG01005166.1:19631-228968 GCA_013396735.1 Grallaria varia
AGACTCTTCAGAAATCTGTCTCACAACAAAGAGATATTCTTGAGAGAAGGTTATACAGTAGTTTCTGTAGTGAGATTCAAGCACTGTTTATCTCAAATGAGGTATCAGCTCATGAGGTTAAAAATCGACCAAGTGAATTTTTACATTGTAGACTGCCACAAGCATCAGATGAAAACTGGGGATGTGCAAGAGAACTGAAAGCACATATGCTGTTTACAGTACAATCTAGGCAGTAATAGCCTGCTCTCAGGTATCCTGTGGTATCATGGCTGATCTGTAAGGACAAGAGTAGTTTAAAATCACCTAGTTTTTGAAAAAAGCCATTCTTCCCTGTGGAGGATAGGAATGCACAAAGTGAAGCAGAGTGTTTACTTAAAGGTAAGTCAGCATCGTATGAAAAACAACGAAAATGAGACTGCACAATCTGAAGATTTAGCCCACTTCCTGGAGCAGTGAAAACTTCATAAGCCACAGCAGAAGCAATAGAGAAACTCTACATCAGTAATAATCTTTTCCTATAACAAGCACTTTTCCAAGGTCATCCATTTAAGGGAGTTAAGAGATGAAGTATGACAAACCTAGCTGCGTCAATTTTGGGTGTTATTTCCAGTGTTTGCCTGGATTTACCTCTTTACCATGGATTACCACAGAACACAAGGTGTGCAGGCACTTCAGCCCATCTCACCATTGTTACAGGAGGTTTGTGCTGCAGTGGCAAGCTGTGAACTGCGCTGGCTGTGGCGCAGATGGGCACACTGTTCTGCTGCCCCTGCTGCAGTGGCTGCAGCCTCTGGCAGAGGAGAAGGCCAGCTATGCCCTCCTTGGCTAGATCTGCCTCAGCCTGCCTGTTGAATTCACTGGGGCGCACTACAATTCAGAGGCATAACTGCAACCCCTGTAGATAAGAGCTTTCAGCTGCCAAATACTATGCAGGCTTCCTGATGGGCTCAGCAGCCGATGTCAAACCCTGTGAGGTTGTAGTTACCATCACGGTGCAATCATGTATCTGAACTGCGGGCTACAATTGCGCCTTAAGAGGAACAGCACTGAGAGAACACAACAGAAATCTGTCTAGCATGCAATGCTATCTCTTAACAGCAGATGCCTGAAGCACAATAGAAACACAATAGAAGAACACTGGTACTTTTAAAGCCAGAGGTTGCATCACAATCTCCTCTCATAGGAATCTAGCTAATTGCTTTTGAAACTCGTATATTCTCCTGACTTTTACATGAGGAGATCCAAATTACTACATTTTGTTAAAAAGCATCTCTTATTGTTTCTTTCAACCAGCCATTTGCTAGTTCCAGCAGCAGCACCTATTTCTTGGGTTGGAATAAGCAGTAAGTCCTTGTTCACTTCCCAGTGTACCTCACAGATTCGAGCTGTCACAATCTTTGGCCGTTGCTTCCCCAGACAGAACCATGCTAGTGTAGTTACTTCTCATCTGGAAGTCATTCCTTACGTTTGCTCACACTCATAAATTTTTTTCCATCTTTCTTATTCTGCTGGTTAGGTAGGGGTAGCACTCCCTTTGTGTCACAGAGACATGAGGAACAGCCTAAATCACACTGCCCAGCACAGGGGATGGCCATGGGCCTGGCAGCACTTCCACTTGTGATGTGCACCTCCATGCTCCCCACTCACTTGCAATCATATCCCCTAGACAATGGCTTCATGAATGGTTTTCTACTCCTCTCAGGCCTCTCCACCTCTTACCTTTTGCAGAGAGATGAAGGAACCTTGTAGAGATGGAGACCCTCAGTAAATGGCACTGCTCGAGTTAAACTGTAAGTTTGTGCTGGTATCAAATTTATTAATAGTTAGAAAAATTCTAAGATACAAGTACTTGTTCTGCTCTTCTGCTGCTTGATCCATTTGGTTAAATTCACTAGATTAATAAGATTATTTCCACTTCATTAAACTATCAAACAGCAAACAATCACAAACAAACAAACCTAAAAACCCAATCAAAAGAGCAAACAACAACCACAATAAAATGCAGAGGCATTAAGTTGGGTTCTAAGGGACTATGGGACTTATTTACAGATTATGAGGTTAAAAAAATTGATCTGGGATAAATATTTTAGTAAAGTAGGAATTCTGTTTTCATGTTCTTTCAGCAATTGCAAGATGGAAAAGGTGAATTTTAAAGAGAATGCTGGCTATCTGATGCCAAAATCCACAGTTTGAAAAGAAACAAAAAACAAACTCCCATTAAAAAATCTTACAACCAGTGAAGGAGTTATCGGTGATGACATTGTGATTCCAGCCAAGGTCCAAGTCACATGGGATTTCACTTGGCTTAGCATTTTCAGTTTATGCAGTTAAAACTAAAACATTCAGCTCTTTACAGTAAACTTGTGAAGCAAGGACAGATATTCAGTGTCTTTTATTAGTTCAGGTAACAGATACTCTGGATTTTATATTCACCTTCAATATATTTCAAGTGTCTTCTTTTCTATATCCCCTTTCAAACAGGGAGAAAATACTTTTTGAGCCTGGCAACACATATTCTGGGAATATGCATTTGTCTTCACAGCCTCAAGAGGAAACAGTAGCAGGTGGGGAATTTGTATCTGGCAAATTCTCTTTTCAGAAAGAGAAATTTGAATCTCTGCAAACCATGAATGGTCACTGGAAAAGAGTGTAAAACAATTTCTTTACTGAGAATGAAACAGAAAACCCCAACCAACCAACTGAAAAGAAAAAAAACAAGCCCCAAACAAAAAACCAAAACCCCCAAAAATCAAAATAACACAAAAGAAAGATGCTGCATGGAAATTTTAGCCCTCAAACATTTTAGCCAGCTGCAATTACACTTACTACAGCCAACTACATTCAGGAACATATTCTAGAAATGCATTTTATGTAGAACCATATCTAAAAATTTTGTTCATAGATGAGGCACTTTTCAGGATGTTACAGATTAGATTACATGCCTGTTACTCCCCTTAGTTCAGCATCCTAAAGCATTAACTTGTGACAGGAAGGCAACATGTTCCTCTAGATGACACCCAAGACATTTAGTAATGTGCAGTTATTAAAACACATGTATTTGATCGTACAGTATGGTCAAAGGCATGGAATCTGAATTGGGTTATTATGATATACACCATTGGTGGATGGCTTAATAATTATTTTAAGTGAAATATGCCTTGATTTCCTTTCAAAAATTTTACAGTAACTTTGCAATCATACAAAAAAAAAAAAAATCCCATTGTTGCAATCATACAAAAAAACCCATTGTTGCCATCATACATTGTTTGTATCTGTTGTCCCTGTCCTGTCACTGGGATCCACTGAAAAAAGCCTGGCCCAATCCTCTTGACATCCACTCTAAAGATATTTGTGTGAATTGGTAAGATACTCTCACTTGTCTCTTCTCCAGGCTGAACAGGCCCAGCTCCCTCAGTCTTTCCCAAGAAAAGAGATGCTCCAGACTGGTAATCATCTTTGTGGCCCTCCACTGGATGCACTCCAGGAGCTCCCTGTCTCTCATGTACTGAGGAGCCCAGAACTGGACACAGCACTCACCAGAGCTGAGTAGGGGGGCAAGATCACCTCCCTTGAACTGCTGGCAATGCTCTTCCTAATGCACCCCAGCATACCATTGGCCTTCTTGGCCACGAGGACACAGTGCTGGCTCATGGACAGGTTGTCATCCAGCAGGACCCCCAGGCCTTCGCCACAGAGCTGCTTTCCAGCAGGTCAGACCCCAGCCTGTGCTGGCAGAGGGGTTATTCCTTTTCAGGTGCAGGACCCTGCATTGGCCGTCGTTGAATTTCAAAGTGTTCCATTCTTAGCATCCCTCCAACCTGTCAAGACACTTTGAGTGGCCATAGAGCACTCTGGGGTATTGGCCACCCCTCCCAGCTAACTTGCTGATGAGGCACTCTGTCCCTACACCTAAGTCACTGATGAACATATTAAGCAATACTGGACACTAGTCAGTATCTGTGTAGGCAATATGTCTGTGTGCAAACAGTCAAAGGGGAATTTTATCCCACAGTGCCTCTACTTTAACAGAATCTCCATTTTTGATCCCACATAGCTTTCTCCTCCTCCTTTGGCCTCTGATTTTGGGTATTTTACTTGGAAGTACAGATTATTCAAGAATATGGACTACTTGAAGATTTCTTTTCCCAAGGAACAGAATTTTTAAAATACCAGTTATCAGAAGCATGGTATGTGGAAGAAAATACAGGTAATTCAACCACTCTATCAGTGTTCTTGAAGCCTAGGAATCCAATACTCAGCTCTCTTGGTCAGGTTGTAATTTCAGATATTGCTGGACAGCTATCTGAATCTCTTTGCACGTTTACGTGCCTATCCTCACATGCTGACAGGTTTACACCTGTAAATCTGATTAGCAGACGTTTGACTTGATTAGTCAAGTGCAAAGCTCAATGCAGTCAGACATTTGGAATTCAAGATTTCCTGGAGCTGTGTTAATAGATTTGAGACCTGAGCAGCGTGCAAATGAAGCAACAGGAGCCACACATTCTTACAGACAGTGTTTCATTTCTTCATGCTCAGTGGGTACTGAATCAGGAACTGTTTGGAAGTGACATGTCCCTCTTTTGCTAAATGTGTTAGGACAGACAGTGGTTGCCATCAGAGCTTTTCTGGAACTGCTTCAAATGGAAAGTAACAATTTTGTGTAATATTTATCAGCAAATTCTGGTTTACTACTGACTACTGTGCATTTGATGACCTCTAAAGGTCTACAGGCTGCTTTCAGATTATTCCTTCACATGAGAAAGAAGGACTATATTCTCCCTCCAGCCTTTCAGAAGGCTTGCCCATTTGCAGTCTCTGAGATCAGCCTCTGGTTTTCTTACTGCTCTTCCATTTCAGTGAATCCCGTTTCTCCTCAAATTAATGTCAATGCAAAACCCTCTTTTGCTTTCTAACAATGCTTTGGTTGAGCATTTGTGATACCACACGTTATGAGTGCTTTGTGAAACCAGATTCAGAGTAATGATTAGCTGTGAATGCTTAGAAATGCATTTATGTTTCCATATGTCCCCTTGCATATGATTATGGCTTGTGAACCAAAATAATGGGTTCTGCAACCATAAGGGGACCAGAGAAGAAACACATAACACTCTAGGTCCACTGTGGAAAAAAGTCACGGAAGTATTGTCATCTACTGTTTATACCCACCTGCTCTAAACATGGTATTTTACTATCCAGTAACAAGACATGGATCCTCAACCCTTGATCCTGTAGATGCTGGGATATGAGAGAAATTCACACTGCACTGAAGTAACTGTGGTATTGCAGAACCCCAATACTGTCACAGTTTGTAAACAGCAAAGTAAGACTCATTTTCTTGCCATGCACTCTGTAACACACAGCAATAAGTACTCTCTACTCTCTCTCAATGAGTAGTCTCAATAAGTAAGCTCTACTCTCTGATACCACACCTGAATATCTGTATTCAGTCTCTCAGAATATTGTCCTAAATCAGGTCAAAACACAGTAAAAGAATAACAGGACATTATGACAGGGCAAAGTAATGGTGGAAGGAAAAAAACTCAATAAATACAAAGAAAGGCTGAAAATTGCTTTGAGGTGAGTAGAGTTATTCCCACAGAAAGACTATTTGCATTGATTTAATTTCTGACATGCTTTGTTTTCAAGACTTGTAATGAAGTGTACTATTTCTGTTTGTTCTGAAGCATTGTCAGAACAAAGTCATGAATAAGCAAGAATGGAAATGAAAAATTTTACTGTCTCCATGCCATCTGTGAAGGGCAGGAATCACCTACAGGCACTAAAACATGAACTGGATAGAGAGAGTGGGCAGAAGGCTGGAGTAGAACAGAGTTGAGAGAGCAGCAACTGAGGTGAGAATGGACAACTTGCAGGTAAGTGATAGACACAGTGCTTTAATGATCATTGACCTTGCACTAAACAGCACAGGAAAACGTCAATGCTCCAGAGATTTAACATGGGCAAAACCAACAGGACCAACACTACACAAGATTTCTCTCTCATGCACACGTTATTTTCCTATCTATTTCTCACAAGCCACATTAGCTCTCTTCTCTAGTATCATGTATACTCTCTCCTTCCCCTAGACAGCAGTTCTGAAAACTGAGAGGCCCCTGAAACCTGCAGGGTAACATTTATATCCAAACCAACATTTTCTTTATTATGAGAGGACTACTTATCAATGAACATTCATAATTTTTGAGAAGATATAAAAAAAAATTAAAAATTTAAACCCTACAATTACAACACTATATTTAAACTGAGAGAGTCCATGTAATAGCTGGCTTTTATTTCATCCTTATGTGAATGCTCAAGTGACTATCAAAAGACTTTTCCCTGTACCATTTGTTTTATCACAAAGCAGCCATTGGGAAACTTGGTAAAGATTTCAGTGAATTTGCATTAAGACCAATGTTAGTTACACTATCATTTTGCACAGTACAAGGCAATTTCAGAATTTGTTTATTTTCCGAGCAAAGTACTTCTTGCTCATGGATTCTTACAAAATGAAGCCCATATTTTCACAAGAAGGGAGTCTTGGGTACTGACTGCCCTCAGTCACCCACTTTCACATGTTCTGTCTCCTTTCTCACATCTTGCAAGACACGTGTGAAGGCACTGTGGTTTATGAGGGTGATGCATCTGGTGTCTGCAGACACAGAACAGGAAAGCAAGTGGTGTACTACTGTCGGAGAGCATGAACTGGCACAGTGCCACAAGCTCTCTCCTCATCTGTTGCCCCACACATTGGGTGAGTCTGCCTGGTGGATGGAAGGATCAACATTGAGTAAGTGAGAGTGCTGTATGGTGCTCCATAAATGCATGTGATGTGGTGATACACTGAGGTCGTGTTTTTTAGGAATTGGAACATTCTACCTTCTCACATTGAAATACTGGCACACACTCACTGCTGCTTCCACCTCCCACCTTGACTGACCCGATGCCCCTTTCATTACTCATCTTTCTCCCTTCTCCTCTCATCTCCTACAGGTGATGTGATAACTTCTGTCACCCAGACCTCCTCCCTCGCTGTTACCTGGGGGCCTGTGTCCCCTTCAGAAAAAATCTTCCTGATGACATAGGGCTGCAGGTTGTACAGTGTACACACACACACACAGAGCCTGTGGGAAGGCATGAGGCAACTTGCTGCTATGCTTGGCCCTCAGGAGGGCTCTAGCCCTGTGGCAACCACTAGCAAATACTTACAGGAATCATTAGGACAGTATTTAACACAGTGTTGTATGCACATTGAATGTACTCACTGGAAATAGAGAGGAGGGAGCAAATCACAACTGCTTTGCTAAAGGAATGCAGGGCCTCCAATTTTGAGAATTTCTGCTTCAGGAAGCAGGCAATGTGAATGGTATTTAAATGTTACTGGGGAAGGCAGGTGGGACTGAATTTTTCTCTCATAACGTGCCTGGTCACCAAGGCTGGCAGTGTGTGCCAACAGCCTGATCTAGAAGAGTCACTGCTGTTCTCCTGCTGCTGCTGCAGTTTGTGTGAGAGTTTGGGTCATCTGATCCAGGCAAAATCAGCCAAGCTAGCATGACCCATTGAAACACGCAGCTCGAGTTTCCCTGACTTATTTTATTTGAAAAGCTCACGCAAAAAAGGCTGACCAGCAGAGCTGTAGGAAAGGGGCAGCAACAGGCAACGGGGAGGTAGTGAAAGCTTAAATCAGAGCTGTATGAAACACGAACATCTGCCATTCGGTCATTTGTCAGTACAGTTGGTGTTTGTCAACGTGGTCAATGAGGTCATTTGTCAAAACAAAACTCTGCTGAGTTCCCAGATGCCTCGTTCTTTCATGTTAACTTCCCTAACATAAGTGCAGGAATAAAAAGAATGGTCTTGTCACTACAAGAATAAATTCATTAAAGGTTAGAGCAAAATCCAAAACAATTACAAGGAAACATTTACTTCTCCACAGACAACATCTCTCCATTATTTTTGCCAGCAATTTGGAAAACTAATTAAAAGAATGGATTATTGTACTCCATGTTTTAAACTAATCAGTAATGCTAACATGCTATGCATTCGCTATTTCCTATAAACACTATTTTTAAAAGGCTTTCTAAATTGACACTCTTAAATAAAAATTATTTTCTCACTCTTTTTAGTTATCACAGGTCATTGGGCATGGGTAGCTGAGGAGGTTTAATAGCCCAGAGTCTATTTTTCCACTAGTTTGATCAAATCAGGCTTAGACAGCAGTGACTAGAAAGTGTTAGCATTACAAAGTGACTTGACTCCTTTCCTCCAGGAGAAATGCCTCTAATCTCATGATATGGATGTACAAATGCAGGTTCATTGACCGATACAGAATCCCATCAACTCAAATGGGACTCTATGCAGGCATCTGCCCTACTCACAGAGTCAAGATCTTTGTGATTGAAACCTAGTCCTTGAATAACAGGAGTCTGCAGCCCACAACCTCCTTCCTCCACCATGCCCCAGTCCCATGCTGTCACGCTGCCAACAGTTTCAGAAAATTTAGGAAAAATAAAGATGCAAGAGTTCATTTTTAATCCATAGACTGACTCCTCACGACTGTGACTGAAATATGTTTATTGGTAAATGTCAAAACATTTATGACGCAACCTTGTTCTGTGGATAAATGCTGGGACTAGAACCCCAGGAAGGGAAAAATTTAATGAAGTGTTTTAGAGACCAAATATGTAACGTTTTAAATCCATTGACCTTCCAAAGGTTTGAGTACCTACAATATGTGTCCAGGTGAGCTTTCTGAAGCAGAAGCCCACTAACCTAGCAGTCAGGCCTGAACACTCTGCCTCAGGGTGTTTTTCACAAACAATACCTACACTCTGCTCCTCATACCCGTCTCTTCCACTTGTTTGAGAACAAAAAGCCAAATAGGGAAAGAGATCCTCAGTCGAGCTATGAAATATGAATAGTTCTTCTGTGAATTCAACTTTGAAGCTTAGATAACAGAGCCGTAAAAGTCTGGGAAAATGAAAGATGTACAGTTTTAATTTAGTCCTAGCCCAAAAACTCAGTAAAAACATTTAAACATCTTTTTTTACTTTAACTAGAATCTTCAATGGACCAAAAGTGCCTCTGGGGAATCAGCTAAGCGTTCTGCAAGATCTGAAGAAGATTTCGGGGGGAGGAGACCATGGGGGGAATTATCTGCACTTCAAAGAGTTTCCTTCAATATCTCTATTTCAGATGAAGATTTACAAAATGTTTATTATTTATACATTTAGTTATTTAAACAAATGTAATGTATTACTCAGATGAGAACAAAAAGAGTTTGAAAACTTAATTTTTATGCTGTAAAAAGAATAAAGCCTATTGGACTGAAGTTCCCTTTGACGTTCCCTTCTCTTTTTTAAAGAGACTTTTTCAAACCAAAGACAAAAATAATGTCAAGATCTCACCTCTTTTTTTGAGTTTCAAAGGATTTCCCCCCCTTCATTTTAGTATTATTTTGTATGGTAAGTATGAAATGAAGGCTCTGTTTGCTTGAATTTCAATGAAAAATAAGACAGAAATAATAAGCCAGCTGCAAGTATTCCACACGGAGAGTGCTGCTTTCTACACTTGATACTACTCTAAAAAGTCTGCAAAAAGAATAGAATTAGCAATCAAAACTATGTAAAAAAATCCATACTGACATAACTTTGTTGTTTCATTATGTTGTATCGTCTAAAACGAACTTCAGAAAATAGGAAACTACTTTCTAAAGCCAGGATGTGCAGAGGCATTCAGTGGCTGTTACCTGTGGGCAGAAGGATGACACAAAAATGCCAGGGAATTTTTTTGGCGTTGTTAAGTTTCTGTGTGATACAAAAGTTCAAGAAGTCCTTTAAGCATATGATGAACCATAAAGATAAGCTTAAGTTCCACTATATGTTATATGATTTTATTACGTGCTTGACGCTGTCCTGAGGCAGCTTTGAGATCTGCAACAACCTATCATAACGTAACTTTTTTGATCTTCATCATTTGGAGGCCTCATTCTGTACCTTCAAAATAATTTCTATTCTTTAGCATCACAGACTTTCTGAGGGAGAAGTTTCATTCAATTTAATCATGCTTAGCTTCCAAAAAACCTGATCTGCCAGGTGAAACAGACTTTAAAAAAAAAAAAAAAAAGCATTGGTAAGCATCTCTCCCGTGTCCCCATGGCCTTTGTGAGACAGGTCCAGGAAAAACATGTACACAGTTGCTCTCACTCCTTCAGTTTCCCATGCTATCCCATGCAGCCAGGGGTTCTGCCTGACACCCCTAGGTCTTTTGGGAGCATTTCTCCCTATTAATGAACACAAGCCCGCACCCAGTGCTGGGCTCTCCCTGCTGGCCAGGAGAGCATCCCTTCGGCTGATCCTGCTCAGCCCTGAATGGCTCTGCTGGTTCACCCCAATGTGTCCCACCTGCTGCAGGTGCCCAGGCTGTGGGCTTGGGTTACAGCCTTGGGGCAGCACTGGAGCAAAAGAGCTTCCAGAAGCTTCCAGGCCAGCATGGGAGGTGTGGGAACAGAAGTTTCTATGCAACCTTTGACTGTGAAGGTGAGTTCCTACAGCCTACCTAAAAGGCAGCAGCAAATCAGAAGCATTGTAATGGCATGTTGCATATTTTAGCAAAATCAGGGGCTGTTGATTGATTTTAAGGCCTTATGGATGTTGTCAGCTAGACTGAAATATATGGCAGGCCAGAACTGAGTTAATGTGCCAGTAAGACAAGGAGCCTTTGCCAACAGGGAAATGTAAAGCTCTGGATTCCCTAAGGCTGTAAGGAGGTGAAGCAAAGGTATGGCTGGTTACCTACTGTTATGCTGGTATGACTTACACAATTCACACAGCTCCTCAGGAATTCCTGAAAAAAAGGAGATGCATTGGCAATAATGTCCTTAGTTCTACTGAGAGTTTTGTAAGGATTGTTTGCCTTTTGTTTGCTTGAAGTAACGTTTGTCATTGCTTCGGGAGCACCAGTGGCAGTGGTGTTTAGCAAGCTGCTCCAGTATGCTGTCCTTTATGTCCCTCTCTTTTTCCTGTCCCTGCTGACAGCTAGTCAACATTTTTTTGATTAAAGTTTGTGCTTTCTCTACTGGGGACTGAACTTTCACTGCATTTGAGAAGTTTTGCAAAGAAGTTGCTGCTTTCAAATACATTTTTACTAAGGGAAACATTCAGAACAAACCACTTGAATTTACTGTTTTGTTTGGATGGTGCCTAATACCTTTGAAATATTTAGTTTTGACAGAAAGTTGTAGGTTGTTACTCTGATTAACTTCTCATAATTTAGCATTATATTAAACATCAGTTAATATTGTGGTATAGAGAAGTAATCTGTTCAGCTCTGAAACAATGTGCTTTCACTTATCAGTGTAGCAAAAGTACAAATCACCTTGCAATCTGTGTCTTAATGACACTGACTCCTGTGCCTTTACACAGAACTTGCTTCAAAATTTGAAAATACTCTCTGGAATCTGGGAAATAAAGTTAGAATCAGAGAAATCTCGCTTCAAGAATCGAAAATCTGTCACTGAAATTTCTGCACTGGAAACTCAGTGTAGTTACTTCTGCAAATGTTAAAATACTGCAACATTTTGTTGTTACTGTAGAGCTAATGGGCAAATAGCTCACTGTTTATTTGCTTATTTTCAAAACAGCACAGAAATTGCAAAAAGATGCTTCAAAACTGTGAAGATACAGCACCCTGCACTTTTAACTTTCCCTTATCTACAGCTGATAATGCTGATACCAACACTAGTAAACACCACTGCCTACAAACTAATTAGAAAATGAAAATTTATGCTTAGATGATTGTTCTGCTTGCTTTTTTCATAATTGACTACAGCAAGATCGTTGTTTGATCTTGAGTACTGCATAATAAATGCTATCAGTTACTTTTTCTTTATCAGCTAGAGAGTTTTGGAACAGAAGATACTCTTCCAACTTCTTCTTCCATTAAAATAAAGAGTTGTGTCTTTTATATATAACCATGCTACTGAAAGGGTCTTAAAAAACTGCATATTACCAAATGCTTATAAACATAAGGCGAGGATTGCATTTTTTAATAGTTTAAGGATGATAAAATGGCTCTTTCAGTGAATGACTGCTCCTCATATTTCTTTCGATATGAGCTAAATCTTTTTTTCAGTTGGGACAAGATGATCTCACATGTGCTAAAGTTTGACATAGTATGTTAATTTCTGGGTTACCAAAAACTGATGACAAAAGCTTCGGTTGTAAAGAGAGCTCTTGTGCAAACACATCCTAGTGAAAGGGGAAAAAAAAAAATCATGTATGTGGTTTTATACCCACTTCCCCAGCCTGCAAGAAAGATGGAGAGAGGCCTTTTACAAGGGCATGCAGTGACAGGACAAGGGGTAATTGCTTTAAACTGCAAGAGGGCAGGTCTTGCCTTGGGGTGCACTGAGGAGGAAGAGGAGGGCTGCTGCTCCTGTCTCACCCACAGCAGCGCTTCCCTTGTGTCAACAGACTGGGACGGATTGCAGGAACCTGCTAAATATTGATTCTGCTAAGGCTTGGAGTTAAAGTTAATTTAAGTAGTATGTGTAAAGAGTTTTATGAATTGATTTCAAATGACAAAGAAGTATTGAAAAAGCATTAAACCTAAGTGCCATTTCAAACAATAAATTTAAGCTTATGGTAATTGAATTATGTGTTGGCAGCTGAAATAGTTGGCTGGGCAGAAACACACCTTATGCTGCTGAAAATGGGCTCCTTTGAATGCATTCTTAGAGTAAATCTTGTGCTGGGTGCAGAGGGACCGTATGTGGCATGGGGGCTCAGCTACTCCAGGTTCTCCCGCACAAACCTGTGAGGCTTCTGCTGAGGGGAGGAGGGAGTTCTGGAAGGTGGGAGGAGGACAGCCCTCATGGGTGCTGTAGGACCTTGAGGGAGGCCAAGCTGCCTGGGCTGCCTCCTGCCCAGCTGGTTGCATGTATAAGAGAGAAACTAGCTGGACACCAGAGGCAGGGGTGTCATGGGAGGAGGGATGGAGAGTGACCAAGAGGTCAAAGGAGGTGATTACCCCTTTCTACTCCACTCTGGTGAGACGCTGCCTTGAGTGCTGCATTCAGCTCCGGGGTCCCCAGCACAGGAAAGGCAAGGACCTATTGGAGCAAGTCCAGAGGAGGGACACAAATATGACTGGGGGCTGGAGCACCTCTCCTGTGAGGAAAGGTTTAGAGAGTTGGTGCTGTTCAGCCTGGAGAGGAGGAGGCTCTGCGGAGACCTTATAGAAGCCTTCTCATACCTAAAGGGTACTGGAGAATGATACAAGAGAGCTGGGGAGGGACTTTTTACAACGGTGTGTGTGGGATAGGGGGAATGGCTTTCAACTGAGAGAGAGAGAGTGGGTTTAGATTAGATATTAAGAAGAAATTCTTCTTTGGGAGGGTGTTAAAGCACTGGAACATGTTGCCCAGAGAAGCTTTGGGTGCCCTATCCCTGGAAGTGTTCAAGGCCAGGTTGGACGGGGCTTTGAGCAACCTGGTCTAGTGGAAGGTGTCCCTGCCCATGGTAGTGGGGTTGGAACTAGATGATCTTTAAGGCTCCTTCCAACACAAACCATTCTATGAAAGCAGTGCCAAAAGGAGGTCTTGGGACAGTCCGATAGGGAATGAGGTTCAGTGTATCAGACTGGGAGGAGTTATGAGTGTTTCTCTCCATGTATCCTTGTCATCTCCCACCAGACTGATTACTAGATAATTAAAAATTGAAAGTGGGAACAACCCTCCCTCCAAACCCCAGAGCCACTTTCTATCCCAAGGTAAATGAGTGCTGTTGATATAGAGGAAATGTCAAATTCATACAAATTAGGGGTTTATTGGCTTCCTTTCATGCCTGTTCAGATGGCACTGCTGCCTAAAACTGCCTGTGTGGCCTTTGGTGATTGATGGATTTATTGCCTGCTGGCTGCCCCCTGCCCAAAACAGAAGGGAAATGAGAAGTCTTTCTTGTGATAGAATGTACAGTTTCATAAATAGCGGGTCCAGACATTAAAAACTAAGCAAACAGTGCAGATTAGACTTTCTATTGGAGGAGTTTAATAGTAGTTCAATGTCCCTGGAAAACAATTTATCAGTATGGTTTTTAGTGCCCTCTCAGCATGAATTATCACTTCAGCACAACATCCTTTGCCGGTACTTGGGGTAAGAAGCTATTCTGATCTTTGTGCCGTCAGGCTGAAGGTCCAATGCATGCCAGTTCTCTCTTACACTGGGCTTTGAGATGCTCTGGGAGGTAAATCAAACCTACTGGCTCCTGGGGAGTTTGCAGCCAGCAACACATCATTATCCATAGTGTAATGGGTGAATAACAGTATATGGTCACAGCAGCTGTCAGAATGTTATGGGAGGAAAAGAAAAAAACCAAACATCTGAATGTATTAAGTGCTTAATCTGTGTTGCTTGGACTAGGTTAGAGGCAGTACCCTAGCAGAGGAGTGTTGCTGTGTTTGCAGGAAGCCAGCGACTTCTAGGAGGTACAGGCCAGGAATGGTAACCTCCTCTGCTAAGGCCACAGCCAGAAGAATGTACGTAGCTGCAGCTGAAGATAAAACAAGTTGATGAAATTAGTTTAAGACTCCTGCTTAAAAGAATGTGTTTGATGGATATGATCTGTACATACACATATTCCATAAGGAACAAAATACATCTCAGCTGGTGGCTCACTAGTCAGTGTTTTGGTTCTGTGAATTGCTTTTCTTAGACAAGAAATGCATGTTGTGGGAGGCTGGCATGCTCTAGGCCCATAAAAATGCATGAGCCACTTGAGGTACTGAATGAGCTGACATCATAGAGACCACCATGTTTTCACAGGATACACTGGTCATACATCAAAGTGCTTTTGAATGGGCAATTTTATTGATCTTTAAAGAAAACTCTCTTTACTCAAAAGACCCTATGTAATAGAATAGCTGAGGAAGTTATAACAGCTGACTGGAAAGGTTGGTTATTTATGCTTACCATAAGTAAATGCCCAACGTTTGAAGGTGCAAAATGTCATATATGTAACTTGAAGCTTTTTTCTTTTCTTTACCACTCCGTCACAGATCTCAACCACATCCACACTATTAAGGCTGGGTGTCCATTGTAGTCACTTTTCCCTGCAGGATAAGAACCTTTGGGAGATCCTACCACCTCAAGAACTGGTTACACAAGCCAGCACAATGAAGAAACCCCTCAGTATACTAGAAGGTATCAATAACAGACAAACCCTAGGCCATTCAGTTATTTAAAAAATCAGAACTATTTGGTACTAATGCACAGGGGAAAGGAAGGAAGCAACATGAGACATTTAGGGAGTAAATATTAGGAGAAAAAAAAAAGGAACAAAAGAGAACTTCTCCTGCACTATCTTATGAAACATGTGCCAGTGAAAAATGCATGACTATACAAAATGGGTGGAAATACACTTTTTTTTAGGTGGGCTCAAAATCCTGATAGCAAATAACTTGTTAGAAGCCTGTCTTCTGTAACTGCATATAAAATGTATAGTGCTAGTTCTGCAGATGAAGCCTTGTGCTTATATCTCAGTATTTCTCAGTTATTGTGTTTCATTATGTACAGAGCTTCATCCTTCATATTAAAAGACAAAAAAAGAATCTTCTATAGGGAGTCCACTGTAACCCGTGGAACATTGTTTCTTTTCAAATTCTCTTAGAGGGAAAGAAACTCAATACCTGATTTTGTGGGTTTGTGTTACAATTTGACAGTAAAACATGTACTAGACAGTTATTTTTCTTCTTCTCAGTTGCAGATATATATATATATATAGAACTGGTAAGCAAATTGCTACACGTGAAGCAGGATTGCATTGTGGAGTACTGTAAGCTTTTCCTAGCATGTGTTTTTCATGTTAGATAAACATACATCCTTCTCCTGGCATGGTAATATTTCAACTTGTCTTTTAAAAATACCCTATAGTGGAGCAAAAGTCAGAATGTTTGTCCTTCAGGAGTCTCTTTGCAGACCTGAATAAACTCTGTAGAGATGCCCGAGTCATTAGGGATTTGCTCGGCTAGCTAGGCAATTCCACCACATCACCTTTTCAATGTAAATAACCATTCTTAATTAATGGAAATGCAATATGTACTAAGTAATGACAGACCAACTAAATTAACAAATGCAGAGAAAGATGATGTAGCTCTGTTGAAGGCATCAGATCAGGATCTTGGTACTTCATCTCATTAGTTTAGGTCAGTTAAAACAAATGTGAAGTATAAACCTACATTTTTTTACGCTGTACAACAGCATTGAAATGAAATACATTTTAGCTTGTGTTAGAATTAGTAATTAGGAGTACAAATTGAGTCAGTTAGGCACGTGAATAGCTGTATTTAGAATGCAGTCCAGAACAGCTGTTTCCTGTATCCCCAGCTACTGACAAGCACAGAAATTATGCTCAAACTTTGCAAACCTTTTTCTGACAGTGCACAAATAAACGACTGGGGGTGGATTTAACAATGCAGACAGTGTTAATCCTTCCCCGTTCCTGCTGTCTTGGGAATTTGAAAGGTAAATGTAATTGAGTAAAACCTCATTTACCAGTCTACACGTGGAGGCTTCAATTTTCCTTCCCTGCTCCCACTACCACTCAAAGTCTTGTATTACTTCCATTTCACTTGTATCAACCACCAATGAAATGCCAAATTCCCCTAGTTTGGTTAAATTATTAATTTCCTTGGAATGACCCAAACATATAAATAGGAAAATTCAGCAGGGACGTATGATGCTTTTCTTTCAGCTGCCTTTGTGCTCTGCCTCCCTTTTTCCAAATGACCATGCCTTTTCACCCTTTCCTGTGTCAGTACTTTTCGCACTCCTTTCTTCAGGCTCAATAATCCTTAAAAAAAAAAAATCTTTGTGAGGGATGGAGGAAAGGAATTTACCTTAGGAACTGTAAGATTTAATGAGAGAAGTGGAGAGTCCCCTGAAACTTCACAAATTATCCTGAGGAAAGTTAAATTTGGAGGTGGTGTGGGGTCATACTCTAGATCCCTGAATTCCACTCTGCTACAAGAGTGGTACCTGCCTTTTCAGTTTACTGTTACTTTTTCTTGCATTTGCTCCTCTTTTTCCACCTGCAGTTACTTGTTCATCAGCTTTTTGTAGCTGGGACTGCTTTGTGGTTTTGTATGCCAGTGTGGTTTGCACATATTTGACGTTCCTAGGTTGATAGCAATAGAAATAGAAGACATCTGCCTCTGGAGAACTCTTGACTCAAAATTTGAGATTGCTCCTAGCTAAACCTCCAAAAAGACTGACTTCTGTGATAGTGTCATTACAGTGTTTGGGCAATAGGTATGTATTATTTCTTAGTTGCAGAGTAAGGAACCTACACACAGATTGCAGGGTGAACTAGCTGTGTGCCACCTCAGCTCCGTTCCCGCTTCTCAGTTCAGTTTCAAATTGATTTGGGCATCTGAACCATGAATGCTTACAATCCTCTCACTTCTACAGGGGAGAACAGTGGAGATGATAATAATTTTTATATTTGTTACACTTCTTTATTACTTGTGAAATCAGAGGTGTAGCATGCATTGCACTGCAGAAGTGTTGTATAGGAATCATTGATACGTAACACAAGCATATGCTTTTCCCACAGTATTTCTCTAAATCTTTCTAATGGATGTATCCAAGCCAAAAAAGACAATGGTCTTGTGGTAGTGGTGGCACAGATTGTGGTGGGAAACAGAAAAAGAAGGTGGAAGAGAAAGTGCATAGGCTTTTAAACACATGGATAAATTTTTCTTCTTCATTCTTACTCTTGGGTAGTTGAAAATGTGGAGTTTCTGAGCAAGGTGTTTTCATGTGTTGGCTTTTGTTTTGTGGACTTTTTTTTTTTTTTTTGAAAGAGCAGTGTAGGAAGTTACGTTATCTAGAAACAAAACCATTTTTTCCTGCCGAAGGGGATGCACATTGAATTCCTGAAATGATTCTAAAGGTAAGATTCACTGAAGCTCCTTCAATCTGCAAGCAGTTAGTTGCTTGGGTCTGCCAAAGAAACAGGTAGGTTATTCAGCGAGAGAGAGATATATGTATGTTAGTCAAATATTTGTGTTTGATTAGTGTCTAAAATACTAATTGGCTGCTTTCCCTGAATAACTCATCACAGTTTTAGAATTTCAAATATTACATCATCTTGTTAGTGCTACTCTGAGCTTCACTACAGTGTGATCACATCAGCATAAAACTGCAGAAATTTCTTTCTGAACTGAAAACCAAAATACCTCTTGTAGGGGCAACACCAAGCTTGTTCAAGATTCAGTCAGAATATGCTAAGTTCACAAGTCTCATGAGCAGGTCTTCTCCAAAGGCTTAAGAGAACATTGTGGGAGAGGTGAAATCATACAAAGACAACAGAGGGAACTGGAGTTCTCATGTATCCCCTGTCTTCTGATAAATGTGCTGTAATACTAACCAGTGATTTAGATTGTTCACTCTTACTGTAACAGCGTAAAATCATGTCCAGGCAGAGTCTGTATTATTAACCTTTCCCTTCCACTGCTGTTGTTCCTCAGCTAGTTCTTGGTCTAGCTGGAAAAGTGGCAGCAAATGTTATATACATATGGATAATATGTGGCTGGCTGTGTGTTTTTTAATCCCCGTGTTGTTTAACCAGGCTCCGAGCAGTCTTGAATAACGTTGAAGTGCTGCCTCTGACAGCTCAGAGCGTTTTGCCACAGGTGTAGTTTCCCCCAGAGGAATGCTGGGTCTGAATCCCAGGGTCTGAATGCTGAAGAGAAAGGAGAATAGATGTCCCTTTTTGTCCTTGATGAGAAAGGGGTGCATAGGGTTTATTTAACAGCTTGCTTGTATCCACGGGGTAATACCAAGCAGTCAAATGTAAGAAATGCGTTTAGCAGAGCATACTACTTTCACACTGTCCATAATTAGCTGTAAAAATCATCCCTGAAATATGCCTTCTTCTGTGATGAAGAGTTACTGGTGGTTATAATTCTTCAGGCATTTCTGATAGCAGTGATATGCAAGAGAAAGACAGACCACTGCAGCAGATGATGTTTACTGAATAAGAAAGGCCAGAGGAAGAAATTACTTTTCGTGACAGTAGGAAGGCACATTTCAAACTTGGCTTATAATTGTATATACTTTACCTGTCTCTGAAATTCTCTTATATATATTAATGTTATAGCAATCTATATGAACAAAATGGGCAGTATGCCAAAGAGGGTTGTAATTGTCAAGTACTTCCATATTGTTATTGGAGAGGGGAGGAGGATATTCACTAACAGTGTAATTACATGGCAATTCCAGGGAAATTGATTATTATTAGCTTTTTATGTTCACACTAACAAAGTCAATGATCCAAGATGAAACAGCAAAAATTAGCGCTTGAACAATATTCAGAAACAAGGTATCACCAGGTGAGAGTGGATATATCTGAAACCAGATAATTCCTGAAATGGAAATGGCCATCTTCCACCAATTATAACTATGGATGTGCTCTATTAAAGCCTGATCCACTTTAATGGGGGACTCCCAGCATGAGAGGCCACGTAAGTATGCAATGACACATACAGTATCGAGAAGTGGGTGGGTGTTTATTCTAAATACCCACATCACTGGGGTATTTGCACCTTTAACCAACAGAGAGAATTACAGGTAGTGAATACAGATCAATTTCTTCAAGTTGGTTATTGCTTTAACAAAATCTTTTGCCCCTTTTTCTAACATCCATCTTCAGTCCCCCAAACACAGCATGGAGACTGGATCCCTGCATAGTCAGAACTATCATTTGCCAGCGATGTCTTCCCCTTTGAGGCTCCGTGGTTTTATATATAATAATTAAAAACACTTCTCTGTGATGTGAGAAGGCTTTTCTAAAAGGAGAGCAAGTTGCTGCAATACAATAGCGTAATATTTTTGAAGGTCATAATAATAAAGTAGGGGAAAGAGAATAATCATTATTGCTGTTTCTTGTAATTAGTTTGCTTTCCAATATCCCACACTGTAACTAGAACATTATTCAAGAACACCCATCACAGTGCTTAACAAGATTTAATGTACATTTATTCTTAACATGTGGAACATATAAAGATTTTATACTGAATAAATGAAATTCATTAAGCCAGAGGAAAAGGAGGAATTTACATCAAGTTTTTTTCTTTTTTAACTACATTATCTTGAAATACAAATGCAGATTCTTGTCACTGAAAAATCTTTGAAGTTGTGTTTCTTCCTTTTTTTTTTCCTGTATATATTTTTTTGTCTATAGACTGGTAACCATTTTCTTAAATCAATCCATACGTAACCATTGCCACACCTTGATTTATAAAGCAAATTGTGATCGGCTGCTCTCCCGAAATAGAGCATGACTTTATACATACAGAAACTTGTACATTACCCTCAGTTAGTTGTTGGTTTTCTGTGTTGGGTTTTTTCTTTTTTCTTTTTTTTTTTTATTATTTTTTGGAGATATGGCCCAAATGAAAGAAAAAAATAATTCTACTATCACTTTGTAGATACCACATCATGAAAAAGAAACTAAAAACTCTGTACTAAAAAAAAAAAATGAGGGTATGTTTCATGTACAACTTCTATATACATCACGGCCCTTAGGCAATAAAAAAATATTTTAAAAAAATGATTAAAGGAATTGTGAAGAACTGTCACTGTGGAAGGTCAAAAAAAACCAAACAGATGTAGACATGACAGTTCTGGTGAGGAAGCAATTGATGTTTAACTTCAGGTTTTGTTTAAAAATCTTGACTTTTTGTTTTGCTCCTAGCCTAATGGAACCATTTCTCCTGAGGAGAAACCAGTATTGTTTTGGATTCTGACTACTGACTGACACCCTCCTTGATCCCCTACACCTACATCACTAGAATCTTCTATTGCACAGAGCTTTGGGTGATGGTATACAAGTTTTTTTTATTATTTTTTCCTTATTTGAAAAAATAAAACACACAGGAACTTGGTATGTTGGTTATTTTTCACCTTTTTGTTTCAAAGTGGTGAGATTTTTTTTCCATCATACAATGGTTTGCCATAACATTTTTTTTAAAAAGTCACTAGCTCGCTTCCCAAAAAATATGCAATACAAACATGGAAAAGAACATTGAAAAGGATAATCTATGGAAAAAAAAAAAAAAAAAAGTGTGACCTTTGAATGTACTAGACAGCAACTTTGGTTAAAAAAAATAAAATAAAAAGATGTACTTATACACATAGACAGCAAATATTAATTTCATAACTGTTCAAATTAATAATTTCTTTAATTCCCAATTGGTAAATAGTGAATGGGGCAGAGGAGCAAAGATTCTTTTTTTTTTTCTTCTTCCTACGTTGGATAAACAAGAACAGAAAACAGCCAGTTATATGTGACCCTCTAATCTCCACTCACACATGCTTGGCTTCTCACTTATGTCATAACTGCCCAATCTGAAAAAGTACATCACAGATGACAGATGCAACCAGAGAGTTCAGGACAGCAGATATTGAGATATCCAGCAAACGACCCTCGTGCAAAAGGAACTCTGAGCGGTTCTCGTCCACTCGAGCCATGGCCAGCAAGGCCTTGGCTGCCCTGCACATCATGTCTACGCTAGGTGGCTCCAGAGGTGGAGGCTGCATGTGCATGAGGTTATGCTGGCTCTGCTGGTACTGGGCCATAGTGACCCCATCCTCCAGGAAGCTTATCAAGTTTCCGATGCTTCCCTTCTGCACAGCTATTGCCCTTGCTGCTAATGTGTCCCCCTGGGCAAGGTTCGATAAGAGCGCCATGGACATTTCTCGGCAGACCGGGTTTTTGCGGTCCCCGACGTACCTAACTAAAGTAGCGTAGAGTTTCTCCTGACGACTGAATGGGGGGGTGGCCAAGATAAGGTCCACATTATTGTCCTGGATACTGAGCTTACACAGGGTCTCCAGCACAAGTCTCTGAGGCGAAAGAACTGAGCTGGGCCCCACGGTTGGAAAAGGATCCTGTGCCTCTGCAGACGGGCACACCATCCAGTGCAGCAAGCCATCCAAAATTGGCAAACAGATGCTTTCCGTGTAAGCAGACAAGTCTAGCTGCCCAGAAATGTTGGCTAATGTGACCAATGTATTATCCCTCAAGACCTCGAGGCAGTCCCACCACCACTCATCCTTGCTGCAGGCCACCCCTTTGTCCTCCTCTTCCTCCTTCTCATAAGTTTGCGGCGCTCGCTTTCTTTCGGGATGCTCATGGTGAAGAAGGATCAGCTTTCCCAGGATCAGCACCAAGCCTGGATGTTTGGACATTTCGGTGTCATTGCCAGGCACAAAAGACAAGCTACGGACAATATTTGACACACAGATGCAGCGTTTGGCCAAGGAGTCTTGCCAGTGAGTTATGGTGCATAGAGGAGTCTCATCCCGGCTCCTTGGCTCATCCTCTAGCAGTTTAATATTCCGGTGGCTTTTGGCTTGATGGATCCCAAAGGGAAATTTACTGCTCTCTGTTTGGGAACCAGAGTTTGAGTCTTCAGGTAATGCTCCTGGCCGAGCTGAGAGGACATCATCAATGGTTGCTGTTATACTTTTTTCTTGTTGTTCCTCAAGTTCACCTTTCCCCTCGAGGTCCTTCTTTTTGCCTGGAGAGTTCAAGGGAGGAGGGGCTTTCCTACGTGGAGGAATCTCCATCTTGCTTTCAAAGTGAGTCTGGATATGCTCAGTTGTGTCACCACCACCAAGCTGCCAGTGGAGAAGTCCACTATCAAATTCCTGAACGCGTCCAAGTTTGTCAGATCGGTCAACAACAAATAGATTATTTTTCTTTACTATCTTTATTGGCAGCTTGTCAAATTTACTGGCTTGTTTTGGCCTCTCACTTGGATCAGCAATGGCACCAGGAGTGGAAAAAACAATGCTCTTTTCTTCTCCTTCTACCTTTTCATCCTCCCCCTCCTCCTCATCTTCATCAAAATAGTCAATACATTCGTCATTCTCATCTTTTCCAGTATCCTCTGCCAAGGACTGACTATCATCTTTCTTGGCCGCTTTGTGATCAAGTGCTTTGTGGCCTGGATCGCCCACTTCATATTCCATAAGGATTCCAAAAATGTCAATCAGGCATTTTCTAAAATATTCTACTAAAAGCTCAAGAAATCCAGACAACTGAGGAAAGAAGAAAGAACATAAAATAAGAAAAAATTTTTGTCTGCATGGAATTTTAGTAGGAACATTGATGCACACATATATGAATATTTCCCTCATCCTGGTGGGGACCTGTGGCTAGGTCCTGCACCACAGAAGTTGAAAGAAATTCTTCCAGCATCTGTCCAAACACTACATAATGTCAAAATATCATGGCTCCATTTGCTTAAACTGTAACAGTTACGAGAAGTACAGAACTTTATTCATATCTCCTTTAAGCCTCGCAGACATCTAGTCTAGCTGCGCTGTCCTCTTCAAAGCGCCTCAATTCTTGGCTTTTTGTACAGAGTACTGAAGTTCCTAGCTCAGTTTTCCTGATTTTTGCTTTTATTAGATATCTAAAGTTTACAATTCTCCCCCGCCTTCTTTGCCTCTAAAACCAACTGCTGTGTAGGAATCTGCAGTTCAGGGTCCAAGTACCGATATCCTGGATTAACAACATCCCACCTCTACTGAATAGTTCTATGTTTGTCTGGCAATAGTTAAAAATTGTTATCGGAGCCTGGAGTTGGAAGTCACCCTTCAGAAATAATTTTTATTTAGGTTTAATCTTCTTAATTAACTTGTAATCACTTTCTTCTGGAAAAGCAGTAGTTGGACTTGGTATTAATTTATGCTCAGTGGTTTTATTATTAAAATTTCTTTGCTGTTACGATGTGTTGAGCCTGACCATCCAACTTTTAATGGTTTTTTTGTGTGTTTGTTTTTAAAATGTGGGCTAATAGGGTTTCAGCAAAATGTACCCTTTTGCCCATTCTATACTCTCTTTTGATTGCCAAACCTTTGAAGAATTAATAACAAACTGATGCTTATGAACTGCTGGAGTCATCATACGGAGTCCTGACTGTCACTGGAAAGGTAAAAGTAACCAAAGACTATATATTCAAAAGAATTTATCTATTTACAATAGATCTGGTATTTTGTGAGACTTGCACAGAGTGCATTCACAGGATTTCTAATAGAATTCAGATGAGATTCACCTCATTTAACTTCAAACACCCGCACTAGTTACACACCTAACCTAATTGTCTAGATTCCTTTTATAATCCATGGTCTTTTACAGGCCATTTCTAGGGTATGATTCATCTGACCTATTTTAGATCTCTTCTTCTGTATCAGATGAATCATGCTATAGATATCCCTAGTTCTAAAGTTAGGTGGGATGAAAAGTACCATTTGTGACTCTGTTTTAAAAAAAAAGTAATTATATTTAAAAAATGATGAGTTACACTATTAGTAACCAAGGAATGAATGTAGGAGAGAAACTGAATATTTAATTTGTGCAAATTTTAGATAATGTGCATTATCAGCACGCCATCTATTACCACCACCTAACAGGCCAACACTTAGAGCAGGGCTGAAAAATGCTGGGAGTTAGTGAGGCAAAAGCACACAGTCAAATCCTGTGTTACTTTTATCCTATGGACAGACAGTGGGTTTCAGCCTTTAAATTGTCAATCTGGTATTTCAGCGAAAACTTAATTCACTGGAAGAAGAAACCAAACAGAATATAAGCAATTAAAAAAATTCCCACAACCTCATAGGGAACTTCTGAATAGCGCAAGTCATCACCAAGAGACAGCCTTCAAATCAATTTAATATGGTTTTGCAAAGCCTTTTATGGAAACATGAGTTAAGCAAGATTACTAACATACTGCTGTTTTCTAGGATTGAACTTGTACTATCATGAGTATGAATTTACATATTAGACTTTCAGCTGTGCTAAAATTCCTGTATTCCTACATGCTCCTTTCTGCAAGAAACATCCTTCTTTCAGGCTTATAATTTCCCCTCTTCGACCTGTATCTATCTTGTTACTCACTGTTACCAACCATAAACAAGTGGAAGTTTTGCAATATTCAAATTTTTCTTAATCAGAATAAATTGTAAAGGCTATCAGCATTTTTGTAGGTATCTTATTTCAGTTTTCCTTCCTTGGAAAGTTGAGAAGCATACTGCTTTTCCACCTACCTGAGAGAGGTTGAAAGTAGCAACAGTGCTGTCATCATACAGAAGTATATTAATAGTGTCTAGCGCCCAGGTACTTTCAGCCAAAAGACCAGATTTAAGAGACATCATCACTCTCCAGGCCTCAGGAGTTACTGGAAAAAGAAGTAAAACAGCATTAGTTTACCCTTGGAGATTGTTAATGAGCTCCTGAAAGATTAAACTGTGACATTCTGAGGATGCAAGTTTAAACGAAATGGTTACTGAAACACTGGTTAAGATCCTACTTTTACCACTTAGTTCTGTTCTGTTTTCTCTTAACTGCTGCTCAGCCTTAATACAGGAGAATATCCTAACAGGGTTATTCTTTTTGACTTTGCTGAAGCTGAAATAATCATACAAACTTCAGAACTGGACTAAAGCAAACAACTGGTAAACAAAGGTAGAACACGCTGTCAGGAGTGTGGAAATCTGAAGTATGAGAACTTGAATGTATGAAATGTAACTGGAATATAAGACAAGAAGATACTTGGGAGAGAATAGGGGGAGAAACAAACAGAACAAATAATATGAAAGGACTAAATGGACCATTCAAGAGAAGCAGAGACTGTAACTACAGAGCAGAATGGAATGAGCTTCCACGGAACAAGAACACAGACAGCTCTGCTCAGCTAAATGTTGTATTGATGATTTAATTGACATTCTGAAAGACCTTTCAACACATCTCATTCTGAAATCTTGAGGCAAGCTTCATTTTTAATGCATTTCTGGAGACCTCAGGTCTCCATACAAAATATTGCTTCCATTTCATGTCAGTTTGTCTGAGATGAGTTTTACCTACCATCCTCACTGATGCATATGTTATTACATTTTTACTGAAGACAATTACAGTATAGTTACCAAAATTCCCTATTTGTCAAAAGTCTTAAAATGTGGGAAAAAAAATCAAAATCAGAGTCCCTTTTTCACAACTTTTTTTGGTTATTTAGCTTTTGTTTTGATGCTTACCAATATCTTTTGAGGTAATCTTTCGTCTTGGTTTTAAGACTGGTTGGGATGCTTCTACAGAGCCCGGGGGGAAGGTAATTTCTCGCCTAATTGGTGGTGGTTGAGGTGGAGGTCCTGTGACCTGTGACACTGGAACTGTGGGTATAACCTTTTGCATTTTCATGGAGGGTAGGAAGGGAGACTTGCTTGGAGACATACGGTTTTCCAAAGAGCGCTGGAAGGATGCTGGACTTGGAGCTCTAGAGATGTGGTTTGGCATAGAGGGTGGTGTCTGGTAGGATGACTGAGGAGGTCTAGTGATAGGCTGCATGGAGGCTGAGGATGACATATACGAAGGCTGACGTTGGTTGACATGAGAAGGCCACTGACTCTCGTGGTTTATCCTCTGGTCAGGTACCATCATATCATCAGTGCGATTCATCCCTGGATACGGTGGGGCCTGCGCAGGGCCTCCTGGACCTTGCCTGTTCTGGTAAGGGTAAGGCATATCATTTCGGGTTGGCCACATGTTCTGCTGAGGACCTTCACTGGAGGACGATGACTGCATAGGGCCACCAATCATCTGGGGAGGTATTCCATGCTGCTGCATTTGTCCTGGGCCCTGCATCCTCTCCCTGTTATACGGATATGGATACTGTCCCTGCATGGGCCGCCTGTCAGGCCCCGTGTACGCGTTGCTGTACTGGTTATACATTTCCTGCTGCTGGTTGCCATACTGCATGTTATACATATCCCCTTCGTGGCGTTTGGCTGGAGGCCCATACATGCCATCCATGTGTCGCTTATAGTTCTGAAAAAAAATTTCGGAAAGATGTGTCACTTTTACTCCATACACAATACAAAATACTGGCTGAAGGCTCATTAAAACAGCTGAAGGCGCTTAGTTCTAGAGGGACTGTGCTGATTCCAGAGTCAGGGATGCAGTGCTATGGTTAGGCTTTCTTTTTAAGCCTCTGTTTTGCTGTGCTTATAAATGAATACTAAAAAGAAACTCATCCTTGGGCTAAATTTTCTTATGCTTGCTCTAATTTTCTCCCTTTCCCTTTCCTTTCCCATCTGTCAGATTGAATTCCACTGGTCATTTCAGACATGCACAAAAAGGCAAGAGTCCTCACCAACTAAAATATTTTCACTTCTTTTTTATGCTTAGTCTACTAAGAAGAAATATCTTTAAAAAAATTCAGAACCATCCAAAGAATCTTTTCAAGAGATAAACACTGAATAAATTCCTGAAGTAACAAGACATGCTGCAAGCATGCATGTCTGAAACACTGGATCTTAGGACATAGGCTGCACACAGGAAATTTATTAATAGGAGAAAACATTCTGCTGCACTTCGATACTCTGGGTAATTCCCAGGAATGTTGTCCTGTTCGGGCAACTGTCCTCTTGCTAAATTATCCTAATCAATTTAATTTACTGTGAGATTATTACAGTAAATGGTCACATCCAAATGTACTAGTTTATGCAGGTTCCTACCCTGTTGTTCAGTAATGAATTAAGCAATGTAACTAACAGCTGCCACCTATGGTTTATTCCCTCTTTGTTTCTCACACTCTCAAGTGGGAAATGTTATGTGAGGTAAGCTGTTTTACCTTGGGGAGAGCTGAGTGGTTTTTAAACCATATAAGCTAGTATGTATTTATGTTTAAGATGACAAAATGAAAAAAAGACATGTTGCTGTTTGAGGAGAAGGTGGTAAGGTTCTAGTTCCTGTGGGAGTTTGTTCCATAGTTCAAACCACACTGAGTGCTCTGAAGCAAAAAATGTGAATTAAATGGGTGATTTTTGAATATATGATCTACGGCAAATTCAAAGTTATAGCTCCCCCGGAAACTGTAGCTCAGTCACACTGCACAATGTATACTAATGTACCAGAGTTAAGATGAGATAAAATTCTGAATGTATTCAATATGGGAAAGTTAAAACAGCTCTGGGATTCATAAACTCATCTTCCAACTTTGGTGCACATAAACCCACAACTACTGTATTGCATTAAAGTATTTTCTTTAAACTTGCAATAGAGCTGTCTGGCTATCTGAGAAATACCTATTTCCAGCCTTACATGAACTACTTGCTGTACTATATTCCACCCTTGGGACCAATTTATACATTAAGAAATGACCTGGCAGTTGCCACACCTAAAAAGGTGGTGTTTTGCCACAGTGACTCAGGGGTTACAGTAGACACCTGGGAATGAAGCATGTGCCTTTTTAAAAGCACTTCAGTGCTCTTGTATATGTAGTGGCAACAGGCCGAATGGTACCCAGTGCTGAGGACAAGGATGCACCTGAGCTCTCCCCTCCTGTGCAAAGGCTCCGTAAGAGCTTTAGGCTGCACAATGTGCCTCTCTCTCCACTGGGGACATGGAATTCTGAGACCTTACAGAAGACAAAAAACCACCAGCTAAGGTCACCTGCTGCATAATAGCTCTTGGGGTATAACCATTCATATGGGAATTGAAAAATGTTTCATTAGCCCCAGGAGTTCATGTTCCAAACACCTCCTTTGCAGGTCGTTCTCTAGCCTTCAGGTTGTAGATAAAGCTTTGAAAGGGTCATTTTTCACATTCTTCCTGTACCACTACAGAATAAGACTTAGGAAATGGTAAATAAACTAGTGGCAACTGAATTTCTAGCTAAATGAAGAAGTGGAATCCTCTGGGGATGGCAGGGAGAGTCCGAGGCCGGTCAGGATCCTTGTCCTTCATTCTTCACTGCTTTTCTGCATTAATGCATTTTGCATTCAAGAGTCATTGTACAAAGTATATAAACAGCACTAAGGACAGGGCCAAATATATTTTTACAAATTCTAGCTGTCTCCTTGCCTAAATGAACATGTAGTTAATATATTCCCTGCACACGTTAGCATGGAATATCACAAACTGTTCCGTTACGTGTCTTTGCAATTTCCCCACTAAATCACCTAGACTGCTAACATATGCTTGTCTTAAAGAACAACAAAACAGTTTTTCGATTATGCTTTTTTGAGATATTATGAACCAAAGAGATAAGCAACAAATTCTGAAATTTAAATTTATATACATTTTTAGTACAGTACAATCTAAGATCTGTTTTGGGTTCTCACCACAGCACCCTCCCATCTCTGCACCCAATTTGCTAGTAAAACTCTATCCCACACTGAAAAGGACTATCTGAAATTGGCTGAAAACTAATTTACATTTTAGTTTTTTTGTAATAAGGAAATGCTCTCTATTTTGGAATCTAACTTCAAGCATTGTATGACTAAAAATAAATTAGTAACATGCAGAATGAAACTGATCCTGTTGAAGCCAATGGAGTTCTGCTATTGCCTTATAAGATGGGGTTTTGCTCACAAGGTATTAATCATACACCTAACAAAAAAATCTTATAATGCAATTTATATTTTTGAAGTTACTACAAAGTTACAGAGACTGGAATGTATACAAATGTTGAAACTATTTTTAACACCAATAATGTTCTCTCTTACGTATTTGTACCATATTATTAGTAGAGATAACATGGGAATATGTCATCTGATGTCTGTTAAAGACAGGTATCTCATATGACCCACCATAGCACTGTAAATAATTGAGAGGGTTGCACATTTTACTTTGTTCCCGTTTTCTGTTGGGCTCACTTGGCTGCATGGCATTAAGTTCAGGCCCCTCAACATGCCAGCCAAGCGGCTCTCATTATTTCTGGAACTGAGGCAACATCACTTTATTTGTCTATGCATAATATTTCCCAGTCTGCTTGTTATTAACTTGGGACAATCACTCGATGCACATCCAAAGCCACAGAACATCTGTTAGAATTTACACTCTTCCGGTGTAATGAACATATTTTTCCTACAGCTGCACGTACACTGCTCATCTATATGGGCCACGATTTTGACCAGAACTAGAGTGTTGCTCTATGCTGAAAGACATATATCATACACACAAATTTTTGAACGTATACAGAATTTTGGGGTGAATTTTATGAAACAAATGTTATTAACACAGCCGTTTTCTCCTCTCCTACCTGCTGCTGTGGATACATTCCAGGCTGATGTCCTCCATATGGTGGCTGTCCTGAGGGAGGTCCTTGTCCTGGATACTGCTGCCCATATGGTTCATGCCTAAAATAAAGCATTCAAATGAACACTTAGAGCTGCTGGAATTTCCAAGCCACCAGGAAAAGTAAAGTACTCTGATGATCTTGCATCTTGAAGGTATTTGCCATTTGGATACAAGGTGAAGATACAGTGTGGCAGGGTCCTGAGACTGATGTAGTAAGCTCTGCTGGAGCTGGCAGTGGGAGGAAGGAGATAAAGTAGAAGAAAGCAAGAGCAGTGAAGGGGCAACAGAGAGGTTCAGAGGGAGCAGTCAGGATGAGAACAGGGTACGATCAGCAAAGAGGTAAGAAAGGCAGCTGCGCTGCCTGAGAACCCATCTTCAGTGGAAAAGTATCTGATGTACAGCTCAAAGGTTGCAAGAAAAATTTCTGGTGTTGTAACATACCCGTCTACTAGCAAGCTACTTTCTGGATTATTCAAGAATATAATCAATAGTTAACTGCCAATTTGAAGTGAGTAAAAACAGTACTCATAATTTTGCTAATGTTCATGTCATTGTTAATTAAAGCTACATAATGAAGCATACACTTAAGAGACAGAGTTGCATTGCACTTCGAAACTTACTTGTGGCCTTCAAGACCTCTGAGGAGCACTACAGTGTAACTGCAATATTTTTAGCACAGCTGAATGAAATCTAGGTTGATGAAAGGAAGTACTTGGAAAGCATTAAGACTGATAAATAACACTGTACTGCAGGCCAATACGTCAGTAATTCCTCTCTGTACACTACCAGTGAGAACACATCTACAGTCAGATGTTAATTATGGAAGTAACATATCAGCGAGAGTCACAGAAACAGAGGACTGGGGAACCTGACATGTTCTAAGATCTAATGGAAGCTAATTTTCCCAAAAGCATAGAAAACTCACTTTTTTTTTTTTTTTTTGAGAGAAGACCACAGTGAAAGCAATAGCAGTTCAGTATCTTCTAAAATTATGATGTGGATGGAGGGAAATTATCTAATGCTGGTTAAAAGAACAATATAACTGATGAGAGTTGTCTATAGCTGTCCAAGATGGTACAAGCAATAAGCTAAAACTGAGCAAAGGTATACGCATGTTATACATAAAGGAACACTTCTTAAATGTTCAGTTTATTAGCCACAGGATAACCACAAGCCAGGTGAAGTTGCAGGAAGCTTCAGAATTGATGTCATTTAATGCTGCTCTGGAAAACCTGGGCCTGGAAATTATGTTCTAGTTCAGTGTTGGCAGACAGTTACATAAGGGAGGATGTTTTTCCTTTTCTAACATCTTTTTCTAACTAATTTTCTAACATCTCTGATTCTACAACTATAGAAAGTCACCTGTTTCACCCAAACGTCTGACCCCCAAGAAACTGAACCAACAGTAAAAGACTAAACAAGAACAGGCAAAACAGAAGTAGCACACCAAGAAGCCACATATTCTGTCATGTGCTCTCACAGAGGCTGCTAGCACTCGTTAGCTGCTTACTGTGGGTATTACAAACAGAGAAATCAGTGTTCAGAGAAATCAGAAACCATTGCTGGCCAGGGTAAAGATTAGGAGAGTACATGCTTGGGTCACCGTTTGAAGGCACCATGTTGCTTTGATCAGGTGGTGCCACACTGCCTTCAGGACCCAGCACATGATCCGACCTAAAAAGTGACAAAGGAAACCTCATTCTGTAAAAAACACTTTGTCTCCAAAGTTGTCAACAAAATAAAACAAATCGCACCTCTTAAAGAAGACATTCTCTTGACCTATCACCTTACACTGGAATCCTTATTCTCACTGACTTCCCAGCAATGTGACCTGCCAAACAACATGATTGTATTTGTTTTACTCTACACTTACACTACTTAAAACTTCTGACCGAAAACTACTCTGCCCACACTGCAGCACTCTGTCTACCATCAGGAAACACAAAGGGAAGCTGAAGTACATAGCCTAATGAAAGAAAAGGCAGGAATACCGCCAGAGCTGCAAAACATACTAGAATACTTAGTATAATCCAAACATTCCTAAACCATTCTGCTTGCTATACCAATGCTTAGACATCAGGGATTTTACCACCTTTTCGCCCCAAATAAACAAGAGGACCAAATTTATTTTGTGTACTTCACTGGAAGACAAACTTATGAGGGTCCTGATGAACCTCATGGATGCAAGACTGGTGTCCCTACAGATGAGACAACAGACTCCAGACTCTCCAAAGGCAATTCACTAACAGACCACAAATCACATACATTTAGACTGTGCATTTTGTTTTTCAGAAAAAGCCAACTGGTGACTATTTAGGTGAAAACATGGCCAGAAGACTAACTCAAGAGCTACTTTGTGCCATCATAGCTCAGCCCAGCCACCAGCTTAAGGCACCTGTCAAACACATCCACAAGCTGATCTGCTGCAACTTGAGTGACTCCTAAGGTATGACAATTGCTCCTTATTAATTTCTGTGAACAGCTAGGCTCAGTCATTACCAGTGGTTTGACTCCCAGTGATTTAATAAGATACTGTGGGAAATGTAGGCTGCTATGTTCTCTGCAAGGGGCAATGGGAAAGTAAGAAGGGGAGAGAGAGATCATTTTCACTAATGGGCTTTGGTTTTTCCTGAAGAGTGACTCACCTCCTGTCATAGCCGCTTCCATATGAGAACTGCTGTCGCTGGCTCATGCTCATGTTGGACATTGCTCCAGATGGACTCTGGTTATACATATCTTGTATTCCACTGTTAGGCATTTGTCCAGGGGTCATGAAAGGCTCATTGCTTCCAGGCACTGCAACAGTAAGGGAAATTCAATTTATTATTCCATGTGTTGGAAGATCTCTTTCTATTAAATTAATTATTTTAAAAGAATGTTCAGATCCCTAGCACTGCCAGGGAGAATTAGCTGGTGTCTGACAAGCTCTCTGGGGGTCTGACGAGAACACATGAAGCAGCACCACTACCAAGGTGACGGGTAGAACATTAAGGAGCTACAAGTGAGGAAAGAGATCTCATCCTACAAAACCGAGCTGATCCGGCACCAGTCAGCTTCTTCCCTCTGGTCTTCACAGCTGAAAATGAACTTAATCGTGTTCTTTTCACCCCAAACAATGCTAAATATGAATGCAAACATAAGCCTTACAAAACAGATGAAAGCAAATCTCCTAGTCCGAATTACAAAGCTGCCAGAAGCAGGCATTTATTTCCCCCCATAAAACCCTCATACATATATACACAATAATTTAGTTATGGAAAGGATACTGCATCCTAATGTAGCTTCTCAAGCAGGATGGGCATAGTCTATGGACCCAGCAAAAGGCACAATGACTATTATTGGATATAAATCACCAAGCAAGTAGAAGAGACTCTAGCCTTTAGTCCCTTGTAGTAGATACCAAACAGAGATATCTCTGTTTTGACAGGATAAAATGAAATATATGACAAAGTGCATTACATCCACTTAATCTCACACCTGAAGTGAATCTAAGGCAGAAAGAGTTTTTCTATCCTTCTACTGTGTTAGTGTCCACAGTCCAGGAAAAATGATTTAAAGCGATGACTTAAAAAAAAAATCACTCTGAATTAACTATCTCTTTATTTCATCACATCTCTCTCCTTCTCTAATTTCTGGGCCTCTTTTTCCCATTCCTCCATTTTTCTCCCTTTCAGTTTACACTTTGTCTCTTCCACCTGCTCTTCTCTTTGCAGTCATTATGAGCTCTGCTTGTGTTCTTTCCTCCCACTTTCCTATATATGAGGCATGCAAGACCAATTCATTTAAAGCACATTTAAAATATCCACAAAACCATTTTAGGTTGTGCCCAAATGGACCAGAGTAATTTCTGACATTAATTTTAAATTTTGCTTTCTAAAAATAAACAAACTTAGAGTGTGTTTATCACCTTATGTCAGGGGCTGTTTGAGTGAGAAAAAAATTAGCTTTGCTATTCTGAAAAACATGTAAAGTGAGACAGAGAATGAGGAGATTTGCTCACTTCACACAGTGGATTCCCAGTTCTGTCCTACTACAACCAGGCATGTTGCTTCACCACTTCACATTCTAACAGTGAAGTCCAGGATCTGATTTGCAGATTGGCTAACCAACTTCAAGAAATATAAAAGCTAACCCTATGAATTTATGCCATTTCTTGAAACGTATTCCTACAAGTATTTTTAGGATGCTGTTAATTCCAAAATAAACAGAGTGACTCTGAGTGGGGAAAATATGACCAGACCAGAGCCCTGCACCTCTCTTTTTGCTACAAGGATACCAACACCAAAATCAGCAAAGTGAAAAAGCTCATTCCAACTAGAACATCGTGATTACACAGACGCAGGGAAGAACACTTAAGCTCCCACAAAGAAAATACCTTTTCTCATTCCACCGAAAGGATCTTTATTTGGCTCATATGGCATCCTTCCCATCATATCTGGCATGTTTATTCCCTGCTGGTATGGTGCATTTGGCGTCATGGAGTTTCGCTTTGGGAATGCTGAATCACTTACATCAGAAAAGGGATCGTGCACACTAACTGCGCTGTTTCTAGCAGATGAGAAAAAGGAGGCATTAACATCATCAGGTATTCAGTAAGAATTGTGAAAACAGACTGGACTACAATACAACTAGCCCACGATGCTGTGGCAGTGTGATCAGTGCAGGATACGTCCAAGGAAGATCAAAAGACTTTCATAACAGACAATCATCAAAAAGAATATACCCACTTCTTCCCCTGTCTTCTTTGTCTACTTACCTTAGAGATCAGGGTTTCTCATCTATTTCCATTGTTTGTGCATTCCTATTACTCAGATTGAAGTCTAAACCTTCCTGAAATTTCACTAAACTGTTTTGCTGGCTTTTACATGGTGAAAGGAAACTCGATCTGAACTGAAGAGGATTAAAAAGGGTTCTTGCTATCCTTTCTGCAGTATTACAGATAGAGAAAAAAAGAACCTAAGTTTGGAGTGGCTCTGTACATAGTTCAGAGCTCAGCTGTGTTCCTTTATGCTGAAGTAATAAAGAACTCTTTTGCCGGACTTCAGTGGACTAAGAATTCTTAACCAATGATGAGAAGGCTTCACTTCAGATTAACCTGGTCTGTGTGACTTACAGGACATAGAACTAAAAGGGATCTCTTGGTCCAGCCAGTTGAACCCTCTGCCATCTCATACTGTGTATGCTTTTCATAATTTGAATTTCAGTAACACCTTAAACCCACACATTTCTCCTTCCTGAGCATGTCTGGACCTGTATACCAGAGGAGTATAGGATAAGCAAGGAAAGGAAGGTTGTGGTTCTTAAGTTGGTGCTGTTGGGTTCCACCTTCCTCCCTACTATTGACATTCACATGCACCCCTTTGCACTTGCCTGGTGCTTGTCTGATCCTTATCTGGTGTTTAGAAAGCTAATGCGCCTCCTACTCCTTCCTCCCTTTCCCTCTCCCCCCTCCAAAAGTAATTTTCTGCCACTTTTCAGGCTCTTACTGGTTCCCCAAAGAATCAGGTGAGTGCCTAAGCAGCTGGGAAAGACTGGACTAAACTGCTGAAGAATTAGAGCCCAACAGAAGATGAAGCAAAGTCCTTTTCATACCTGCCACCCTGCATAGGTGTCATCTGTCCATGAGGTGTGGATGCTGGTGTTGGGGGCTTCAAATCGCCTGGCACTTCTGTCATGGAGTTACTACCAGTGGATTGTGGAGTCTGTGGGCCTTGCAAGGAACCGGAATTAGCTGGGAAATTAAAGAAAAATGAAGTATTAAAAGGTAGCAGTCAAATTCCTGTGGAATTAATAACCATCAAAGAAAGAAACTAGTTCCGTCCTCCAGAAGTCTGTGTACACCTTATTCCATCTCAGCACTTTTTAAATTCCCAAAAATCCTCTGAGATCAGGATATGCTGTACAGTGATAGCCATCATCTTTCCTAGAACCATGAATTTAATCTGCTGCCTGAAGCAACATGAATAGCAATCACCTAGATGAAGGATCATTTAAATCAGAGGTCAGAGATACAAAGTTAATTGTCTACAGTTTACAACAGTAAATGAAGGTTGTTCTTTTACATGGCTTCTTCATATAATCACTATCACAACACACGTTTATAAGGTAAATTTCATCACAAATTTAAACTACTATATTAATATAAATTCATCGTTTCATTTAGCATTGAAAAGCAGATATTTTCATGGTGAAAGACAGACAATGATTAATGGCAACTGCAGCCCTATGTCATCTTTGAGACAGTATGGCAAAAGTTTGTATTTAAGAAATTCAAAAGGCAATCATGGTCCAGAAGAAAATGCTCACTGAAAGTAGAATTTGAACAGAATAGCTAACACTCCTAGAAGAACTGTAAAAATAACAACAACCTTAACAAAACATAGTTAGGGTCAGTCACTGCAAAGCATATGTAACAAGTTCAGGTCAATTCTGCAAAACATCTATTTAATCTGCAAAATCTTACATGTTGAGATCGCAGAAAGCAATACAGTATCTGCACTAATGCCCTCTTTAACCACTGTAAATAGCTTCATATTCTTAAAATGACAAGTGTAGAAAAGCATTTACTTTTGTATTCTGATGAGACTGAGCAGCAATAAAGGCATTAAGTGAATACACCATATAAGCTAATGACAAAATACATCCAGACCAGTCTTTTACAGTAGACACTGAAGATACTATTTTCATATGATGATTGAGGAGAAATAGCCCCCAGCCCTAAAGATCTGATGTGGTAGTTTTATGATTTAGAAGGCAGTAAGTGTGGATTAGTAACAAGATCTAAGCCTTGAATCTGACTGGCCTTGCAGCAGAAATTCTACACAAGGAGAACTTGTAGGATACAAGTCTTTAGATGCAATCGGGAAAAAAAATTACCAACAGAAATAATTCACATATCTAGCATACTCGGAAAGACCTGGACTTGGTTTGAGAAGTCCTTCTTTTTTATGAACTGTCATGTAAGCATTTTATAGTGCCTGACTATCTACATTCAACAACCAATTAACAAAACTTTATAAATTACTGTTAGAGGGAAAATTGCAACAAGCAGTATGGGCTTTTCTTCTGTATGTGAAAGAGAGAGTAGTTTATAATTGACTCAGAATCCTAGAACACTCATCATCTTGACAGGCAGAGCTTGTTTTTAACTGAAGAACACCTTTTTTATATGTGTTTCATTTATATCCGTAACACATGTTCCTCTATCTGAAAATCAGTCTCAGTAGCAAGTGCATATGTAAAATCCACATTGTGCAGACCACATTGTTCTTGTCCTCAGCTTTCTGAGACATGTTTGGATTATGTTCACATAGTAACGATGTTCAAAAAAAAGTTTAAGAAAAGCTCTCTGATTGCATTAATACAGTAACATGAACATTTGCAACAATTAATGCTACAGTTAATCAGTTAATTGAAGGCTTTAGTGCTGTAATGAAATAAATCCCTGTGATGATAAAAAAACCTCATCATATTCACAAAAAATGAGCCCTTTGTATATATGACCTGTGAATGAGCCAGGATCATTCCCCTGCCCTTAGGCTTGAAATACAATTCTAGTTTCTTCTAAAAAACTTAAAAGCATTCCTGAGTTGAGCCACACATTGTCACATACCATCTTGCTATAACGGAAACTTGTAAGTAAACATCTTAGTGTACCCACATACTTACTTTAAATTCTGATATTGCCTAACCCTGCATGTTTCTCTTATGGTGGGCTATTAAGCAGCAATTAAGTTCTACCCTACCCTACCTGAGCAAGAGCTTAATTCACATCCCAAGTAAACCTAAAGAAAAGAAGTAAAAAATCTTTTTGGTGTTTATGGGCGGCTGCTGGAATACAGAATCTTTATTATGAGTTAACATGTTTTATATAATCTTATATAAAGAAAGGCTTAAAAGTAAAAAGGAAAATATCCAACTGAAAAGCTACATGTCAGATTTCTATTATCTGGGTGGTGGTTATAGCATTGCTTATTTTTCTTCAGACTCTTTCTAAACGATTTATTATAAAGAATTGAAAATATGGAAGGCAAATGCTCCCATGAGAAGTGCAAGGTTTCTCGTACTCTTTGTTAATCCATTTTGCCCTTGACCTTCACTGGGTCAGGGACACTTCTGTAAATTGGGACTGCAAGTGTTTTAATCTGTGGATTAGGATACCATATACCAAGAAGATTTCACCATAAATTTTACATTTGCCAAGATGAACTCTGGGATTTTTACATCTATTTTTGCATGGCTTTTATTACGTTAGATGTTTAATTTTGATTGTGGACATTCTGAAATAGAAACTGTATCTTTTAAAGTGCTTCATAAGCTTCAGTATTAAACAAAGAACTAAGAAGGAAGACAAACAACAATGTTCTTCTAGGAAAGGTAATCTCCGTTTACATGATTCTGCAGCTATCTTGAGGTTGGTCCAGAGAAAAACCTATGTGTACATAACTCCTGAATTCCTCATCTCATATCCACATCTAAGCAATACTTGCTTTTCAAGTATGGTAACAGATTTGTGTAAGAATATCCTTTTAACAATAGAAAATACATAAAAAATTAAACACAACTGACATCCTGGTCAGCAACAAGGTGAGGTCCTACAAACTCTTCCACAGTTCACTCAATGGCATGTGCTATTCTCTGCAGCATGGAATTATAGTACTGACATGGCTTTTTCGTTGCAAAGCCTGCAAGGCAGCAAGAACTGCTTTCAGGAATACCCTTATTTACAAGAAAAGAAATATGAAGCTAAAAAAAAAAGATATAAAATCTTTCTCTTGCCAGGAATTTTTTCCCTTCAGGAAAAGAAAGGAAAAAAAAAAGAATGCAGCCTCTTGAAACGCCATTAATATGAAGCCTGACATGCTCTCTAGGATAGCCCTACCTTTTGCCAGAAGCTACAAACGTATACTCTAAAGTAAACAATGGAAAGGTTACTGAAGGTTAAGTACATTCACATACTTCAGAGTGAACAGCCAGACACCACGCTGGGTAGATAATTTACACAGCATGAACCCGGTGCCCCAGTCAGGTCGGGCTGGGGGCCGGTGGTTACTGTAGGGCCCCCCACCCCGGGCAGGCAGCAATGCAGGCACGGGGGCACCTCTGCCTGTTCCCCCACCCACCCCTCCCGAGCGCTCACCCTCACCCATCATCAGTGGGGATTCCCTGGCTGGCCTCATGACACGCTCCATGACATCACCTGCCTGCTAATAATAGCACTTCAGTCAGCCACCCGCCAGCAGAGACGGATGGGTTTGGTTACAGATGTACTCAGTGAATGGCTGTGTGATGCTGTGTGGTGCCCCCCGCCACCCCCCTCCCCAAGCCTTGTTTCTCTGCTGCCAAGGAAACGCAGGGAACACACTCTTGGCAGGTCCTCACTCCCTCTTTCCAGCACAAGAGCATGATTTTTCCAGGTTTGCTGTGATGAAATCCCGGTTGACATCAGGGCCAGCTGCTGAGTGTTACTCACAAGCATCCTCAGCTGTACCACTGGCCATCCTGTTCATTCAGTATAGGATGAACTCTCAGCTGGTAATTTTGAGTTGTGCACACACATATACACAGCTGCACACTGCAGCTAGGAATTTAGAGTGCCAGAGTACAGCAACAGAAAAGAACTTCTTCATGTTGATACTCTTCTGGAACTTGTTCTCCAGCATCCATTAGTGCTTAGTGTAATGGCCTCAGAATTCTTTTTAGTTTAGAACTTGACACACAATTTGTGCGTATTTTGGTCAAAACTATCAAACACATAAGACAGGAAGAGCATTTTATCTTTGCCCCTGCTTCTGGAAAGCACTGGAACACTAGAAAGGTATTTATGAAGACCTCTCTCTCTACAAGGGGTTTCTGCACAGCAGAAGAGTCATCAACATTTGACATGGACTTTGGCACAGACCTAACGACCAGGACTTAAGGCCAACAGGGGTCCTCTAATAGTTAGCCTGTCATTAGGCATCTGCTGCCAGTCTTCATCACTGATGGCATTACCTGACCCAGACAGACACCAGGGCCTCAGCCTACCACAAGCATGTCGCCAACTTGCACAGCCTCAGAGCACTGCAAGACACACAAACACATTCAAGCCCCCACCTCTCCCCAGGAGCTTTATGAAAGAACAGAAGAGGCTCTGAGAGTGATGTCAAGCCAGAACATTTATTAAAAAGGGCACCTAATCCCAGCACCTTGTGTATTGTGCAAATCTCTGCTGATCAAGGCCAAGCACTCACTTTGCTGCTCTACTCCCAGTCCTTTTTTCAACTTCTTGTAAGTGCCAACACTATCATGAATTGCACTAGCACTAAAGTATTCACTCCTTTATGTACTATTCACCTTATCAATTACGTTGTAAAAAATAGAAGTGATGGGAGAATCCCAAATGTGCTACAAGCAAATGGACTAACACATGGACTCAGACCACTGTCTTGCAGCCCCATAAACTTGACTCACACATCGCATCCTTTCCTTGATTGTGTTCTTCTGTATGAATCTCCTTACCAGGGTTGTTGTTCTGTGTTTCCTAGCATTCCCTCTATAACTGCATTCTAAAGGTTGTCTGTGAGGCAGTCACACAACCACTCCTTGGATGTGAGACATCAGCAAGGACAGATTTGCTCTAAGCTGCACTTCAGCCTGTTCCCACCTTGTGTAACATCTACCTGGGAACTACAACAACATTGGAACTAAATTCCTCTTTGTACCAGAAAGGCTGCCAGTCCCAATGTATTCTTATGAGCAATTAAAAGACTTAATTTTAAAAGTTTTGTGAAGATCAGTTGATTTTCCAGCCTGCAAGACTTGTTTCATAGCAACAGCTAGTTAGAATACAACACCTTCCTCTCTGAGACAAGTCCCTCTGCCTATCAGAATTAACTTTAGCCCTAATACTGTAACTAGTTCTCTACAAATGGATTTGGCTTCAAAGTGGCTTTGCCTACGCTGAGCTAACTGCACGAGAGAGGCCAATGGTTAAAGCAAGGACCTTTGGACGCTACTGTTTCTTGTTCTATTGGGCTCCTGCTCCCTCTGAATGCCAAAGAGTAACAGATTATCTAAAGTACGTCTACAACTCTGCTTCTTTTGTGCAGTTAAAATGTTAATGTTGGTATACACTACAGGAAAAGGAACCAGAAAAAAAGCTGACTATTAAAGAGAACAGGCTTGTACTCTCTGAGGCATCTATACCTCAGCGGGATTTCATGTACTAAAGCTGATACACACTGGGAAAGCCTTTCTCCGTACAGAAGTGCAGTCCCATTCAGTGACACGAGCTCTTTTCTCTCCAACAAAACAAACCTTGAGATCCTTGCTTGCTTCCCCCTCTTCTAGTCTCTATGTCCTGCTGTGTTTTTATTTTAGAAAAACAGTTTCAGTTCTCCTCATAGACAGCTTGCTTGGATGTTATGATAAATTTAAACTTGGACTTTGGCATTTTCATCTGTAGCATCATAATGCAAAAGCACCCTGTAAAAGTGGTATATCTGACACTTCTATTCCTTTGTTTCATGTTTACATATTTAAATAATGATTCAAAATCCAGCCAATTTATGATGATCATCCCTAAATGAACTACTGAGAGCAGTGTTAGAGAGAGAGGGGGGTAAGGGAGGACAGAGTAAAGCAAAATATTATTTTGTTTTTAGAAACAGATTAATTTTCCTCTTCACTGTCCTTTACAAATCTGACAGTTTCAACTTCCTTTACCAGTCTTCTCAGGAGATTAAGGGCACCTCCAACATATTTTATTTATTGCAGCTGTGCACATTCAGGACACTCTATGCTCATTTTAGGCTGATAAACATTTGGACTATGGGCTTCACTTCTAGAACCAAGTGTTTTTATCCATCTTCTAAACTTGCACTGCAAAGTAACCTAGTCATCCTCTCTGTTAAACGATCACCACTGGCGTACCTGATAACCACAGGTTTTAGTAAGGTGAAGGAAATGTTTAAGTTATTACACAGACATGTACTTAGGAAGATTCTAACTAAACACTCCCTCAAATCCCTACACTGAATAAATTAGGCTGAGAAAGATTTTAGCCTTATCGCTGTTATCTTTTTCTGTACTGACAAAGCTCTATTGTAGGAAATGAACTTGGAAAGGCCAGAACTTTATTATATGATTATAAAGGTCTGTGCAATTTTCCAGTATCCACAGTAGGGTATTGGAGTCATGCAACTGCAAACTGTCTGCATAAGTTGCTGGGTCCCTGGCTTTCCATGCCCATTTTTAGCCAGTGAACTACACTAACAGAAATTAAGTGACTTCGTATTTTCCTAAAACTCCCTTCTAATGCAGGAAACTGCTGTAAACATTCCAGGAATTATATTCTGTTGGCAGTAACAGATAGTGGTCTGCCTAGCAGTAACTGTGATGTTCCGGAATTTTGTAAAATTATTTTGTTGGACAGAAAAGCTAATAACCAAAGGAGTAACTCAAAATAAATAAAGGAATTTTTTTCCCCTTCCATGGGTAGTCCAGAAGTCAACATCACAGACTAATACTATGACTCTTCCTACGTACTTAAAATGTTTCTACTCAAGAACTGTTCTGCCTTGAATAACAACCAATTATCGAATCTTGAAAATCTTAAATTTATTTAGAAAGAAAATGGCTGTTTCAAACACCACACCATACACGCAAAAAAACCCCAGCCAAAATGAAGTCATTCTAGTTTCAATTTTTCAGATGAGAAGATAAAGACAGTGATGCTAATGACTTATCTGACACACAGGATTAGCAACAAAAGAACAGAGAGCGTGCCTCCAAACTATGTCGTCTGGCAGTGGGGATACTCCATACTCTCAGCTCTCCATCTGCCACACCATCAACATGAGCTGTATCAGAGCAACCATGTGAGACCCGCTGATCAGTCCAGCATCTGCCATCCTGAGTCCAAATGAAGCCTTACTGACCAACAGTTGTGTTGGAAATGCAGCTTCAGAGAGACAGCAAGGAAAGTGCAAGTCTCAGAGTCTGATCTTTAGAGACATGGATGCTCCTTTCCGGCTGCCTCCTGTCTCACAGGGCAGGCTCATAAGCACATTCATGAAGAACACTGATCTTTTTATTATGCCAGTATAGCTCTGAATATTAAAGGTACACTGGCACACACATCTTTACATGTTGTAGTGAGCAAGGACAAACCAGACACATGACTGGGGATGGCTCTTCAGAACTAAGTCTGACTTGACTCAGCTCCAAGTTTGAGAACAAGATGTCAGCAACAGATTTATCCTTGCTGTTTGTCCGGCATTAGCAAAACACGATTCTAAATATATGAACTGTAACCTAGTATCCTCTGCATTCAAAAAATGGTTGTGTAAGAGGCTGCGGTTTATCTGACTTACCAGGAGATGGCGGCTGAATCTTAGGTTGTTTCTTGGTATCTCCAGTGCTGAAGACTTCTGGAGGGGGCTCCTCCCCTCGCTCAATCTTGCACTCAAAGGCAAACAGGTACTGAATGTATTGTTTTTTCAGGGAGCTGGCTGCGCTGCTCGAAGTGCCAACATTCAAGGTGGTTGCCAGCTCACGCCACTTCTTGTTTTTATTAACCTAGCAAAGTAAACAGCAGAATCATTGGTTTGCAGCAAAGTGTTTTGTTTAAGTCAGGAAACTAAAAAGGGGGGGGGGGGAAAGCACTTAATGTCTTGGTTTACTTTTTTTTATTTTCCTCTTTTAACTAATGCTCATTACTCCCACATGCAGTAATGCACAGACAGCATTTACAGTTATAAAACCATTAAGGAACCTGCTGATAGCAACATAAAAAAGCTTTGCTTGTGGAGTGTTCTTCATGGTGCATCCTTTAAACGCCTTATGCCCTTCCAGGGCCTATGCTCTTCAGTTAGCAATCCATTTCCAAGCAAATTCTGCTCATTCTCTCCCTCCCTGACAACCACCCACACCCACCCCATTCTAATTAAAAAGCAGCTTCTAAAGCCTAATTTAGAAAGCAGTAACAGTATTATTCTGCAATTTAAATGTTTGAGCATTGATATGAAAAATAAATTTTTCTCCCAAATAGCCACTAGCTGTCAAACAGTTCAGCGTGCAATTCCTCGTTCAAGTCCTTTCGCTTTAGTGTGTATTGCAGGGGCAGATCGATGATCCTCTGGCTACATGAGAGGCAGAGTGAAGCCAGGCCCCTTAATTAATTAAGGCAGACTTCAAACACACAGCTAGTCCAGCAATACTCTGTATTACAATGCTGCCTGCACAACTCCACTCCGAGTCTTGTTTGCAGTGTAAGGCTGAGAATATTGAAAGACTCTGCTCATGAGTTCCTCAAACACAGCTGATCTGTAATAACAGCGAAGTTCATTTGTCATCCTGGATGATGCCACTGGCTCACTCAGCTGTACCACTCATAGCAGCCAGTGTTTTTGCTGGAATACCTTATGCCCTCAAGTTCATTCAACCAGTTACACAACTGCTAGGTATGATCCAAGGATCGGGGTCAGCACCAAAATAAATGGGCTTTAAACATCTGAGAAGCTCAGCTTTTGTTGGGGAACAATCTTGATTCCATGTTGTCTGCTACTTGCCCTGAGGCCTGAGATTTTAATGACTCCAATTTAACTTGTACAGCTAGAAAGGTTATTATTAGCCATACTGTTGCTTAGTCTGTGTGCCAGCAAAGGAAACATTCTTTAGGGTGTTTCTCTGTAACACCGTAACTGCTGCCAGTCAGCAAGGATTTTTCAAAGATCGCAGTAATAGCAAGCAGGTTGGCATGGCTATACGAAATGTTTTTATTTCTCTGGTACATCCTGCAAGAACCCAGGAGTTAAAGGAGACCAGATTTTCATAAACTGCCCCTGTTGAGGCTTGAAATCCAGTTACACAGCTCTTTGTGCCTACTGGCTTACAGCTAAGTGGTGCGTAATGAACACATTGCATAATGCAAACAGAAACGTTCATGCCTAAATGCCCAGTATATTGGCATTTAAAAGAAGACTGCCAACAGCTGGTCTGTTCATGTTTGGACCCCATCAACTGCTACTATTCAGACAGAGAATATGCACTGCTGCTGCACAGCTTCACTCCCTGTCACTCTCTGGGCAGAATCATGAGATGTGGAGTGCAGCAGTTGGAGCAGCAGCTTTTTAGGAGGGCATCACACGGATGCATTTAAATAAAACTCATCAGGCAAAACTCTGCACCTCTCAGTAGCTCTAAACAGACAGATATAGCAAACATTCATGTGGGCACACTAGCAAAACCAGGAGCCTTTGTTTTAAACATAAATTTCTACCAGTGCTGAAGAACATGCATTTGTAACTCCATCTCTTTAAAAAATCAGACTAAGTGAACAGCATTTATTCTTTGGCAAATCATAATGTCTGTCACTGAAAATCAACACTGAATGTCCCAAAATAAAATAAACTTCCATAATAAGCAAACATGAATGCCTCTAGAATATCCCATTTGCTCAATTTTTGATGCTAGGAGTCACACTATGGGCACAATCAAGCTGTATGAGGCAGAACAGCTGCATGACACAATTTACCTGCAATAAAGTTTCTGAGCTAAAAGTAATCAAATCTGTATGATGCTGGGGGGCATGAGCGGATCACTAAAAATGTCAGGATAGTATCTCTTACCTATATAAAGCATTTAACAACTGGCAAGGTGAATTATATTAGGTTTCTCTGCATTCCTTTAATAACTGGAATAGCTAAAATCCCTGGATTTGAAGGGCCAGTGATCTAATTCAGTACTCAAATTCTATGTTGTGAGGTGCACTATTAAAAATAGCTTTGGAATGGTACTAACTGATGTTGGACATTCCTTTCTTGAACTAATGACACTGATTATTAAAATGTCTTCTCTTTCTGAGGATCTAATTAACCTGCCATATTTTTGAGTTCAGATTTTGTAATTAGTGCAAAATTGTATCTATTTTAGTATTACATGTTTTATATTAAATATTGCACATACATATTTATCTACATAGCTACGTTTAAGAATTCATTTTGCATGGTATTGAACATCCATAAATGTTCCTAAATCCACAGAAATTATGGATCTCTGTACCTCACAACAGTTTCTAGCACCTAGCCAGAGTGATTCCCTAGATGCAAGGGGTGCTTTGTCCTTGCCATCGGGCAAGGGCAGGTCACTTTGAATGCTGAATCTAAGATTTCAAATACCGACCATTTTCTCTTGCTTTCCCTTTTGATGGTGCTAGACAATGAAACATTTAATTTTGCTCTGTGGTGGTCAGCCTTACAGAGCTCAAGAGTAATTTCCAAACATCCCTTTGCAAAACTTCCAGTTAACTGGTGAGAACGTAAATCAAGGCTTCTCTCTCCCACCTGTGACTTTTTTATTCTCAGCTCTTCCTGCTTTCATTTTCCTGCCACTCATTTAAGTAATTCACCTTTTTCTTGTAATCATTATGTTTGCAAGGCAACTCAAAATATCCTGTAAGCATTTTCCAAATACAGTCTGTGTCTAAGTGTACTATACAGAGACACTCAGAGATGAAAGGTTTGGGATGAAGGACTGTGTTTTAAGAATATATCTGCAGCTTCTCTGGAGAGATGAACTGAATTGTCCTAGAGGCTGCACCCCTATCTGGAAAAGATGGATTTAAAAATCTCCTTTCCTTTTAGCTCTATCATCTGCTTCTTACTTGTAACTTTGATCCAGTGGCCTTTTCCTCTCTTCTTCTCCTACCAGCATTACTAGATTCCTCTGAACAGGCAATGATTTCACTTGTCTATAGCAGTGGTCAATCTTGATTCAAACTCTAAAGTTTTAGGGCCATTATGCAGCCCAAAATGAACTCCAGACAGGTATTAATATATGAAACTATTTTCTTCAACAATATTGTCAAGGTTGAAAACATAATGGAACCAGCATGAAATGCTCTAGGAAAAAAGGTGCATTGTCTTTTCAAAAGGTTCATTTTCAAGCACTTCTCACCTGTGCTAAACCTCCAATCTCTTTGACGCAGACATAGAGCCTGAACAAGTCCAAGGGCTTCTTTCCCACAGCTGGCAGACTGGCCACAGGTGTGCCCCTCTCCTCCATGAACGTCAGGTACCGATCTACCCACATCTTTCGCTCCGGCTCATTTCCTAGCTCATAGACTTTAGTGATCTTCTCACCAGTTGTGGTAGAGGAACTTGATTTCTAAATCGCAAGAAGAAAAGAAAGAGTTGGGGGAAGGGTGGGAGGGGAAGGGAAAAGAAAGTAAGAAACTTACAACATGGAAAAAGAGAAGATGTCAAACAAACTAAAGCTATCACACAACAGTCAGGAATGAAGGCTACTAGTTCAGGCACAAACAGTACATTCTGTCCATATACAGAAAAGTCAGCTTTTTAAATAAAAGGCCCAAACTCCCCATTTTTGTATTCTTTCACTGATCTGAACTTTGGATCCCAGAAGGCAAGTTTCTGATGCTGCCCCATGTCATTTTCAGAAAAGGTTGCTCTCACATAATGCTTCTCATCCACTTATCCCAAAGTGCTTTGCAAGCAACCATTTCGGCAAATTAAGAACAAGTTTGTCCCATGGAAGTGTAGAAAATCCTAAAACCAAACCAAACCAATCCTCTCCTCTTTGTCCTCAAAGAGGGGCTAGAAAATTTGAAAGTAATCCTTCAGAGCAGGAATTGCAGAAAAATAGCCTAAGGGGTGAATTGTGGCAAAGTAGTACATGGAGGAGTAGTACTTTCTTCAGAGTCTCAAATGGTTACACTTTACTACCTCTTCACACCACTGCTGGCCAAAAAACAAGACAAGCAAGGGTGTCTACAGTGCAAGGAGACTGGTGGCAATACTCTTTGCGAACTTCCAATTAGCTGCCTGAGCCAATAAGGCTTATGAGAGGCTACTACTCTCCTCCCATGACAGAGGACAGAAGATACCAGTCTCACTTGTCCTATCTTGCAAAGCGAACGTGTATTATGACCTGCGGAAAATCAAGGATGGAGAGCAATCAGAGCTGAACTACCACCAGGAAAAGCAAAAGAGATGGCAAGAGCAGAATTCTGTCTCCATGGCAAAAAGGCAGGAGCGAACCTGTTTTCCTGCTGCTCTTTGGGCTTTACAGCTAATGAAAGCTCGTGTTATGTCTGATTCTCTTTTTTTTTAAGTTTTTTTTTTTTTTTTTTTAATGTGGAGACAGCAGAAAACACTGAGGCTGCTACACCAGCTATAAATTGTCACCCTATCTTTTCTGTGCAATATAACCCAGTGAGCTGGGCTCTATGCCACGTGTGGACAGGCCTTGTCGCACACGCTGCCCGAGCTGCTTCTGATCTGACAGCAGAGAGGGGCTGCTGCCACTGTGGGAAGACCCTTCTGCTTGCAGAAGGGAAGTGACTTGCTCAGCAGTGGAAGATGCGAGTGGTTCAGAATCAAACACAAGGGAAAAAGACTGACATAAAGCTTTGGGAAAGGAGCCAAGTATGTGAAGGGAAACATATCCTTTATGTCTGTATAGTAAAATCCTAAACTTTGTTGTTGATTGCAGTAGACACTTCTTTAAACTCATCTAGTCAATCACTCGTTCCCTCCTTTGCCTTTTCCTTACTTTGAACAGAAGACAGCACTATTCTCAAGTAAAGAGAAGCTCATTCCTAGTTGAACACCTCTAAAGAAGACCCTAGCTGTAACTCACAGATGCTACAGAACTACTCACTTTGTCCACGTCCCCAGACAGCAGTGGTGAGGCCTGGCACTCAACACCATGAAAGGAGGATTCAGTGGGGTAGAACCCCCCTGTCAATGATTTTAAAAGCATTGCCACCATTCATCTTGCATGTTAGCCTGGAAAATATGACAGTCTCTGTATCTGCTTCCAGCCATCAGCTGAAACTTGGCAACGCTGGAGGAGAGTCAGGAGAAAAGAAACATGAAGCCAAGGGGGGTGACCTAGTAGTTCCATGAGCCATTGCTGTTCTTTCCAGTGAATGGATATTCATTTTAATTAAATAAATAGCTTCCTGTAAAGTTTTCTGCCTTGCTGACACTGTAACTTCTTCACAGCAGTCCTTCCTACAGACAGATATGATTACCTTTCTTACTTAGAAATGAGGTGCACTCCTGAATTTACTTGAGCCAGACTCAGTTGCATTACAACTCCTACTGAAGTCAGAGTCAAGGCTGAATTTGTTTTACTAATACTAAATGGCTGGAAGGAAACTACTTTGACATGAATCCTACAGATTATGCAAAGAAAGCACGAACTGATTCTGCAATAGCAACCAGTTTACTCAAAGTATCACTTGCTATGTATCTGGGCGTTTACGAAAATCAGTGTAACTCTTTGCAACAAATACGCTTCATCAAAATTGGGTTTTTTTGGAGAGCTGTGGGTGGAAAGAGGCAAGTAGGCAAGTCATGTTGCTACTAATTTGATTTTGTGGTGAGAACACATATATGATCACACAGGTTTGAACAGCTGAATGAACTGGAACTACCCCAGTATCAACTGCAGTAAGTACAAAATTACTCTACTACTCATCAGCATTAATTTTAATCCAACACTTAAGATGCCCCAGAACTCTAACAAAAATGAAGGTGGGACATTTCAGCTCTTACCCAGCAAATCTTCTATGTGCTTATATTCTACTGTATGAAGCAACAAAATAGTTTCTATTTCACTTTTATGGTAATTAATGATTAAGAAAATTCAGATTGACCAGCTTTAGGGTTTCATTTTTCTATGTTAAGATTCACTTTTCAAATCTGCTCCAGAGCAGAAGGGAAACAGTTAAGAATTTTTCATTCTGCGCTTTCCTACTATATATCTCAAATGATGCTGCTTTTCAGCAGTGTGGCAGCAGGCTCTGAAATGACAGTATAATCTGAAAACTTTTCACAGCTTACAGAAGGTAAGAAGTGTTTCTTACTGTGTGAGCTTTCAGGTTGTCATGCTTTGTAAAATGGGTGCAATTTTCTTCTAAAATGAAATGTTAACTGTAGAAGAAAGCACTGGAGAGAAGAATGCTATTCCTCAAGAGAAAAGATCTTTTTCTCTTCTCTATTTTTATAAATGTAAACATATAAAAATGACAGACGTGTGCAAGCTAGTCTACACACAAACAAACTTCAGCTTCACATCGGTAGGTTCAGCTGGAAGCCCAATTTGCCTGTAGGTAAATATTAACCCTCAGAAAACAAGGGTTTATAAGAGAATGATTCCATTGTTAACCAAATTGAGCGCACGTCAGGCAATGCTGGAGGAATACAGATCATGAGCTTTACTTCTGTTAAGCCTGTTGATAATTTTGGTGATAAAACAATGCTATTCCAAGCCTGTGGCACATACTTTTATCAAGTTGGTTGTATCCCACTCTGCCCTCAATCTCCAGCACTCTTCCGTGTGGTATGTGTGGCCATGTTTAAATGGGTGATTAAAAAAACTCCACCAAAGTACGTGGCTACCAAAGCCAATTCCCATATTAAATCTGATGAATCCCATACTTTCTTTTCAATACACCTATCCCCTGTTAAAAGTCTGTTATATACAGACCCTTGCATGGTGAGTCTGCAGAATCCTGCAGAGGAACACAAATTTCTGTAGGAGTTCTTTTCACATGAAAGGCAGTGGGTAGCTGTTTCTGTACATATCTTTAAGCATTTATATTTATAGAACTATCTACCATGCACTCCCCCCACTTCAATGAAGAATTTGCCAATATTACATGTATTACACAGACCTCTTTTACTACAGACCAGAGTGTGCATACACAGGCAGCAAAAACTGCCCAAGTCCAATCTCTGGCAGAGGCTTTTGCAGGACACAATCCTCTATCAAGGTTTTCTCCTGAAGAACTCTGCAGACCCGTCACAGCTAGCATCGTGGAGGTGTAGTACTATTCAGGTGTACTCACTGTCATGTTTGTGAGTACCTGTGGAAACTGAACAGCATTTTATGGCATTTTCATAACCTACTGTTTTATTCATGTTGCATTGACCCTGCAGAATTCACTCCCATGCTTGAAATGTCTCTTTTAAAGAAGAACTACCTCACCACTTTCAGGAACGCAAACTACCTAAAAGATTTGCATGGCAGAAGTGTCCTTTTACTGATGTACCCAAAGAGACCTCAAAAATGTAATATTCAACAATTTCTTTTTCCAATTTTCTCATGCCTCACTTTCACACAAAACAGCTGAAAGAGAGGATCCACTTAGTAGGATCACAGGGATACCTTGAAGCGAATCACAGACCATTCACCCTTGCTTTTATCCTGTGCTGAATTGGAGAAGTTGTAGCACATGAAGCAGTTTTGGGATTTAATGAACCAATTCAGGCTGTTTTCAAGTGTAACGAAGCGCCTGCAATCAATCATTCCAGTCTATGTCAGGCTGCTGTTGATGTCAATGAAGTTATCCAATACACTGGCCTTCACAGGTAAAAAGGGATCAGCACATTTGCAGCACTGATTTTTCTATCATTTCAAAGCACTACATTTATCCATGTCTGTGTACCACGAAGCTAACTGAAGCTTTTGGACAGAAGGACATTCAGAAGAAATTGAAAGCACAAACTTCCCTCATAAATTTTTTCCAATGCTATACTTTGGCATATTTACACAGAAAAATCTCCACACATACTCATAATGACTGTAGGATTTGCTACGCAGTTTATGCAATGAGCTCAGGAATGCATTGCTGTTTGGTAGGCTTGCAGACGAAGCACTCAGCGTGTTAGACAGCCTGTGCAACAGCTCCCTTGCTTTCCTCCAGAAAAGTGCCCGAACAAGCAATACCCAAAACTTCACTACAAAGAAAACTAAAAGAACTGTTGGTATTATGCTTTGAGAAATGCTGTTAAGAAAAAATGAGAGTTTGTAGGAATAAGTAACATCAGCTGCCTTCTGAGACTCAAAGTTGCTGTCAAATAAACATCCAAAGATTAAAGTGGTGCATTCCATGTCATGCTTCCCCTTTGTTCAGGGGATTTACTAGATGTCTGATTTTTGGGTAGTCAGAACTCTTCCCCTCCAACTGGCCTTCCTCTGTTTGCCCTGCGACATACTTTTCAACATATCACTTTGTAAACATTTAGTTGTATAACACTTAAACATTTGGGAAAAAAACCTTTATATTCTCCACAAGAGTATGTTTCAGTATTTTTCTACAGAGAAATTATGATCATTACTACTTTCAGTAAAAAGAAATAAGAGAGGAATTACATATATATTCCTAATTAAAAACAAAACAAAACAAAAATGACCAAGTGGACATTTGCTCCCCATAGGCCATATGAGCTTATGTCTGCATTCTCTTTTCTACATGTCTATAGATTTTTTTATGTGTATATCTATAGACAGAGAGACGAAATTTGGTTTTAGCTTCACACATCTCTCTCAGCTTTTTCTTTACAACCTATATGAGAATGACCAAATACTATTCGTCTAAAAAATTGTTTTCTAAAAACGTACATGCATCAGGGTTTTTTCCTACTCACAATCTGGATTATGTCCAAATAACCAAATGAAGCAAATTAGAAACAATTTTGGTTTAGACTGTGCCCTGATAACCTCATGGCTGTGTTTCCAAATACACAATTAAAAATTATCAAAAGTATAAATGGCAGCTTTTTCGTGGTGTTGAGTATATAAGTTTTGATTGATATTAGTTTCAACAGGGGAGAAGATTTCTCATTTTGTTTTGTTCTGTTTGGGTTTTTTTTCCCCCTAAATAATCATAGTAAAGACAAGTGCAGCAACCAGAGTGAAGTCAGTTGTGTGAAGGAGTTTGGGCCCAAGAACAGAAATGGAATTGTCCTTAACAACACACTTGGCATGCTTGGAAGCTGATGCATTATAGGAAGGATGTTTTCTTCACAACAACTGCTGTTTTACCAGACAGCACACTTGCATGATGCACACAATTTTATTCTTTCTTATTTCAAAGTACTCTTGGGACAAATTTTGCCCTGGGATAAGCATGCTCAGGCCCCACTGAAGCCAGGCAGTGGAACTTACAGTCATGTGTCCAAGAGCAGAATTTGTACCCAGTGTTACAGAGAAAGAAAACTGTTTAGTGGATAAATCATGAAGAAAATGAACTTACAAAACAAACAAGCAAGCATTAAAATATAATTAATTACAAAAAAATAAACAAAACCAAAAAAAACCAGAGCCACTTACAGGGCTTGATGGAGTCTTTGGCCAGCCTGGGCTGCTAATGCTATCACTTNGGTATTAAAACAACATTGTTAATTAGTATAATTTGGAAAGTTTGCTGGATGCTTGGCTAAAGTCACTAAGCCACCATGCTTACTTCAAGCTCACATGAAATGCTAAGCATGGGTTTCCCATTATGAAAGAAAGAAAAAACCAAAACAAGCTGTTCACCTTATTTTATTAAATAAGGCAGGAAAGCAAAATATTAAAGTATGTTGCTGCTGCTGAGGCGGCCAAAACAGGAAGCTATAACTGAAGGCAGAGAAAAATGGCTGCAAGGATTAAAACCAGGCAAGACCCTTCTTTCCCACCCACCTGGCACAGCCAAATCCCCCACGCAACTTTTGGCTTGGGATGCTTTGCCCCCGCAAGTTAAAATGCCGTAAGAACTAGTAACTTTCAGATCCACACAATGAAGGAAAAAAGAGAAAAAAAAATAAATAAAAGAAACAAACAAAGAGATTGCACGTGAAGGGAAAGGCATGCAGGAAAGAACAGAAGTGGGTGGGCCANAAAACCAGAGCCACTTACAGGGCTTGATGGAGTCTTTGGCCAGCCTGGGCTGCTAATGCTATCACTTTCATCTCCATGAAATGAGGAGATGCTAGCAGAGCTTGGGGACATTGGGGAAGGGACTGGCAGGTTGCCTGGGGTTGGGGGCTGAGAAATACCCTGAGAGCTGTAGCTATCCTGTGGTAGAGGAATAAAAAAAAAAAATATGACAAAGGCAGGGCAAACTTTATTAAAAACAAAAAAAAATACATCCAGTTTAACAGACTGACCAATTTTTATATATAAAATATATATAAACAGAAAGACACATACAGAAAACACACACATACATAAATATATTTATATATATATATAAAAGGTATTAAAACAACATTGTTAATTAGTATAATTTGGAAAGTTTGCTGGATGCTTGGCTAAAGTCACTAAGCCACCATGCTTACTTCAAGCTCACATGAAATGCTAAGCATGGGTTTCCCATTATGAAAGAAAGAAAAAACCAAAACAAGCTGTTCACCTTATTTTATTAAATAAGGCAGGAAAGCAAAATATTAAAGTATGTTGCTGCTGCTGAGGCGGCCAAAACAGGAAGCTATAACTGAAGGCAGAGAAAAATGGCTGCAAGGATTAAAACCAGGCAAGACCCTTCTTTCCCACCCACCTGGCACAGCCAAATCCCCCACGCAACTTTTGGCTTGGGATGCTTTGCCCCCGCAAGTTAAAATGCCGTAAGAACTAGTAACTTTCAGATCCACACAATGAAGGAAAAAAGAGAAAAAAAAATAAATAAAAGAAACAAACAAAGAGATTGCACGTGAAGGGAAAGGCATGCAGGAAAGAACAGAAGTGGGTGGGCCAAAACCAGAAGATGAAGGACAATACAGCAGACTTTGGCGGGCAGAACCAACACCACGTGCGGAGGTGGTAAATACCTTTGACTTGCTCTCGGATTGGGGGGGTCCTTCTTCTTTGCCATCTGCTTTGAGAGGAAGGGGTAGTTTGGACTCACCAGGTGTCATCATATCTGCAAGACCCATAGGTGCTAATCGAAAACAGGAGAAACAGTTAAGCATGACTATGTGTGGCTTTGTAGGAAAAAAACATGCTTCCTGCTGCAAGATTGTGGCGCCATGTGAAGGAGAGGTTTTCCCACCTCTGTCCTGTTATTCTACCATCCGGAAACCTGGAAACCTCTTCAGTAGAATTGAGGAAATGGATGAGAACGAACAAGGAGAGAATACAAGCACCATGCAACAACAACCACCACCACTTTACAGAGCAAAATTAATTCTTTGTGCTGCCGGTGCTCTTCAACTGTCTCTGCATTTGATCACAACATTTTAACTGAAAAACAATGTATTTTAATTACTGCACTCTCCCTTTAGCTATAGGTAAATGTAAATGAAAAAAATACACATTTTTTTTCTTGCAGTGTTGAATCCAAGAAAAAGACTGGATTTCCCAATTACGCCTGTATTAAGACTGGTGTCCAGCAGATAATTCCTGCCCCTACTGACTTCGGTATGAATGGCTCAGCCACTGTGAGTCTTAACTACAGAATCACAAGCTGTAAACTGCACTCTGTTGGAGCACCGGCACTCAGCTTCTTCCCTCCTGCCAAAATGAGGGGGGACTATAATGAATGCACAAATGTCTTTCTCTTGATAACGGCCTGCAGTTGCTTCCCAGGAGTGCGAGAAGTTTAACGGGCTTTTTTATTTGAAGATGCAAGTGCTAAGTATAGTATTATTGCTGCAGAGCTGCTGGGTTCCTGGATTTCTAGAAAGATGCAAGAAGAAACACACAGATAAATAGATGGAAAATACAGGGCAGAGGAGATGCTAGGAGGTGCCATAACACTGAATCAATGCAAATAACCAGAGAACAGCAGCAAGATACCAGGTGATTCTTTCCCCGCTAAAAACCATGTGCACAGCATTTGTGAAAGACTGGATTACCATTCCTTTATCTACTTTTTTAATTCCCCCCGGTCCTTCTTTCAAAGAAGGATATAAGAAAAACACAGGACAGAATAACCTGCAAAACAATAAAAAGGAAAAAATACATATCCCAAGTCTAAAAAATTTTAAGAATTGGTAAAGCATCATTGTCATTACCAGACTAGCATGCCTCTCACAAAATGATAGTGCCGGCTTGCACTAGGCAGCAGGCACACTGCACAGCAAGCCAAAGATAGGAGGGAGAAAAGAAGCTTTAAAAACACTTCACAGATTGCCCACTACAAAATGATTATTGCACATATTCATGTATTACTATGTTTTAGAAAATAATTAGTTTTAATTACAGCAGTGAGAGCATGAGCAGGACTCTAGCGAATACTCTGGCAAGCTTTGCAGTGCTAATTTGCTAATATCTTTAGCATCACTGCAGGTTGAGACTCTGGGTCTGCCAAAAAACCCTACCCAGCCATGTGCCATGCGAGTTTACAACTGTATGCCCAATATTCGGCTTTGAACTGCTGGTGTTTTTCATGGGCACATTTTCTTGTTTTTTCAAAGCACATTTGTAGCCTAATCAAGCCCTTAAAGTCATCACAACACATAAATCATAATTGAGATTTTTTAAAAAAATTACTTGCAATACTTCAGACTTAAAGAATTGGAACAAAAAGCCTTTTACAAGTGATGCAGCTGCAGAGAAAAATCTATTGGGATCAGCTAAAAATGCTGTTATTTTTATGTATGTGTGTGAAATCTCAACAAAACAGCCAGTCAATATGCTAGTGGGAAGTCAGCTTCCACTAAGCATTTGATTTATATGCATTTTGCCCTTACGCTCTGTTTGCAGAGTCGGGGCAGCTTGTGACCACTCTCAAGTGAAGGATGGCAGCCTAACACATTTTAGTTTTGCATTCCACAATTAAAAAAAAAGTTATTTTTCTTCTAGAGACTTTTAAAAAAAGTATGTCTAAAATGGTCAAATACATGCCATGGTCTGGTTTCAAGCTGGGATGCAGAACTGTTATACAAAATCCATTTTAACAGTTAACACATTTCATGCTGTGAAAGTGCTAAAAAAGAAGTCTTAGTTTTAGTTTCAAAGCAACCAAAGATGTCCCTTCACTTCTGCAGCAATTTTAGAGAGGTCAAACAAAGCAAAGTTAACAATCATGCTTCTTCACCAGACTTCTGCATGTCTAAATCCTCTTCTGATATCTGTCATCTAGGTTGGCATACTGTATTTCTATTACAAAGAAGTTAAAAATTGTGTCCACTCCTGGTTTGTCTTGTTTCCATCAGAGCTCCCTTATGAAATCTCTTTTCCAGAGAGGTCTAAGTTAACACCTCATGTAAAGGGCTAGTAACTCCAGTCAGCAGATTACCACACATATTCTGACTGTATTACTCATGCTCAGAAATGTAAAAATACTGGTTCATTTTGGCTTTTGAATACTTCTTGCTGGTATATGCAAATACAACTATGAGGAGTTGGAAACAATTATGAAAAAAACATAGTTTCCCCAATTCTGTTTCACTCTCTGTTGTAAATTATTTACTTCATCTACATTCTTTTTTCTGCCTCTAAGAGGAGAACTGCAAGCATTTTAGTAGCAAACTGCAAGGTTGTCTAGTTTCCCTATAGCTTTTACCTAAGATGTTTCCACAGCTACTTTTCTATCTGCGGTTGAAATGCTGTTTTGTAACTTCTTGCGAACATACTCTCCAACGATTTGCAAGCACACATTCTTTCACTTTTTTCAGCTGAGCGGTACAGTGAGAACATTGTTTTGACCCTTTCTGAGCAGTGAAATACTGTTATTGTCACGAAACAGCTAAAATAAGACACGGTCTATTTCTACACAGGTACTAATAACTTTGTGTGTGAAGTGCAGGCCAAAGGACAAAACATTGTAGAGAGGAGGGTAACAGGGAAATCTTGACTCAAACGGTGTTGTGGCATACTGTGAATAGGTTTCAAGTACTATCCTTTGGCTTATTATAAGAATTTAAGAGCTAGAATGATTTCAAAAAGCAAGTATGGGTCAAAGTCCTGAATTAACCATTCCACACTGAATTTAGTGTACTCAAAGGCAGATATTGACATGAGTAAAACTGCAGCAAAGTATTCTTTTTTGATAAAGGCACCTCTACCAGTCCAAGAAGATGATGAAATACCAAAGGAGCAGCAATATACAAACACTGTTCTTCTCTTTACTGCTAGTGCAATAACAAATCATGCTCTACAAAAAAGAATTCCTTTGCAAGATATTCCTTTCTCCCTTCCACCCCTAGCATTCTCCCTCTGCAGAAAAAAAACAGAGAATAAAAAGCAAATGCAAAAGCAGAGAATTTGTGATTGTGGAGTTGACAAGAATACCCCCACGGCATTTATGCCCACAGAAAAGTGGAAGAGGGATAACAGCATTGCCTAACGTCCTGCCAGGAATGACCGCTGGCTTCTGGGAAAAAGCACAGTACAAGATGCTTGGGGACCTCATCAAAAAGGGCTGAGCGGGCCACCAGGGATCTCAGTGCTTATGTTGTGGTGCCCCTCCTTTCTGCTGATCAACTCTCGCCCAAGAGATGACGAGTGCAAGCAAGGTCATCACTTGTTTGGAGTATAGGTGGTGGGACACTTCAGCTGTTACCAACTACTGACACCCCTGAGAAAGTTTATCTAAAAGTACATTAATAGCTCCAATGAAGACATGCATTAGAGAGAAAAAAAAAAAAAAAAAAAGTAAACTAAACGGAGGTTTCCATTCTTCAGAAAAATGCAACCAAGCAGCAAAACAGAGAAAACAAAGTTTCTAAAAATACTTCACATGCATAAATATGATTGCTTTTCCTATCAGAGATACATCCAAATAAATACAAAGTCAAATATATATAATAAATATGACAAGCTAAGTGTTATATCTATCTTTAATAATATTTTAAAGAGCATCCTTTTAATTCCTTTAGTGCAAATAATTTTTCCCAGAACTTGATGTTTTATGTAAAAAATGAGGATGTTAAAAATTCATTTGGAATAATAATACCCAGAAAAAGGAAGGTTTCAGTAGGACAGAGGTAGAGAAATTAGGAAAGGATCCTTGTGGCGTAAGGAGATAAATGCCTTTTTATTGTTTTTTAAAACTTCAGAGGTGGCAGAGATTGTGAATGCCAGTTTCTGTGCAAGAAGAATATGGAAACCTGTGAGATTCAAACTCCATATTGGTTCATTTTAAAGATAATTTTTGCTAGCCATAACAAGGCTCACAGCATGAAATTATTTTATTTATGTTGGGGTTTGTAAGTCTCCTGCTTATTAGATGCATTTTTGAAGCTGGAATTTGAAAATAGGGGAAAAAATCTAAAATATATATGGGAAATGTGAACTCACATAATAAAAGGACAGTGGAGGTTATATGATTTTTCTGAATGGCAGTTTGTTCCATAAATGTGAAGGGATTCTGGCACCTTTTTCCCCAAGCCTTTGTTAATGTTATGGATGGGGTACTCTATCAGAAGAATCTGTCTTCTTTGATCTCCTAATTTCTGTGTTCCTAAACTGCTCTACATCAGCAGAAGCTGGTGATCTGCTGTTTGATCCACAGTCACTGTTGAAGTACCAGAATGCATAACTGCAGCATGACTTTCCTTTCAATTGTGACATTAATTAAAAAAAAAAAAAAACAACAAACTAAAGCAGAAAAAAAAATCAACTGGTAAGAAGGTGTTATAAATCCTTCTAAAAATGGGTGGCAAGACCAGTGTTAGACATAGCTGCGCTGAAGCTCCAACATCATATAAAAACAATGCCATCAGTATCAGCAATCTTCCTCTATTTTAGAGTAAATGCATTTGATTAAAACAATATAAACAGAACCCAGCTTCTTTCCTCATAACAGACAACAAAACTGCACTCTCCAAAACCCAATCAACCAGGCAAGTAACTTCTCTCTACTGCTTACCTTAGGTTTTCATTGGCCTCTAACTGAAACCACAATTGTTCATGCTCAGTGTATATGAGCAAGTTAACTGATGCGCACACTCAACTCCATCAGCAGCCACTCTGTTGCATTTGATTTTGGCCCTACACATTGACTGAACACTGGGTTGTCTGACAGATGTGTGACTTTACACTAGTGGAGTAAGGAGGAAGGGGAAGCTCTAGAGCCAGATAGCTGAACTGGTCTTCCTGTCATAGAAAAGGCTGTTTCCAAGCACATAAGTACTTATCACCTGTAAGTTTTCCACCTCATCAAATGCAGCACAGGAGCTGCCCCTGAAGTGCTCCCCTAGCTCAAGGCATTATCATTTTAAGAATTGTATTTACACTTCTCTTAAGCTCAGACTTTCATTTCTTTGACCCAAGCAGACGGATGAGTCAGGATAGGGGGAAATTAAGTATTCATACTGCATTTGCCCTCCGATGTGTATCCACACCTAATTTTCTCCTTCTGCTATTGTGTGTGTCCATCCCCTCCCCAACACTGTCTCCATAAGGCCAGGTCCATAAAGCATTCTAGATGCGTGCCTGCTCACAGACTAAAAGAGGTGCACTGAACTCCTTTAGTTCATCTCATACCTACTTTCCATTGGGTGATCTTTGAATTAATAAAACTGGAACAAAAGAAAACCTCACAAATGCTCTGGCAGAAAAAACCTTGATAAATGTTTAAATTATTAAAAATCCAATATTTCAGGATGCATAACACAATAAAAAGAGTATGACTACCCCATACAAAAGACTGCTAGGATAAATGGTCTTGCATTGAACAGATTTCCACTGTATGAAATAACGAATGGCTGAATTATCTGAACAAAAAAACCCTCTGTGAATCTTCCTTTAAACTGGTTATTCCTCAGGAATACATAAATCTTCTTAGGCAAGGCACTCTGCCATCTGTTTGCTGTTGGTTATTTTTGCAGCTCTGGGGGCCAACGGAAAAGGGAAAAAAATTACTTCTGCTAATAGCAAAACAAAATTTATAGCACGGTTTCAATGCTCAGAAGTAATTTTATTTCAGCAAGCCAGACAAAACACATAACTATACAAACAAAACATAATATTACCTGGGACAGCTCTGGTGGGGAAAAGCAAGCCATTATCTAACAGTCTTTTCAATAGCTTGTCCCTCTTCATCCAGATGGTGCAGTGTGCTGCCTGGACTAACCAATGGCTTCCAAAAAAGCCTTTTTTTTTGTTTTGTTTTGTTTTTTGTTTTTTTTGGGTTTTTTTTGCTGTTGTTGTTGTTGTTGTTTTTTTTTTCTTTTAATCTTACTGATTAGAAGCTTCCTTTCTGTTTTTTCTGCTAACTGAAACAGTAACATAATATTCTTGAAATACAAGACACTGTGAAGTGTCTCAGGAGCTCCTATGTAAAGGAAAGACACACTCTGGACATACTAGCCACTAGCATCTCACAGTGGCCATTTTTTTCCCAAGAAGCAGAAACACATAAAATTGACAGGGAGAAAAGACAGGGAAAGTGGCAAAGGATGAAGAAATTAAACAAAGCTAAGAGGAGTAGAGAAAAGGATACTGAAAAATAGGCTCTTGGTAAGACACAATTTAGGTAGTAAGGCATTTCTAAATAAATAGACAAAAGTAGAAACAAAACCAACCAAGAAACAACATCATATTACCTTAGCACAAACTATTCAGGTTTCAGAAAAACTTTAAGAAACCCAACGTTTCAAAAAAGGATAATGTAATCAATAAAGCATGCACAGAAACCCCCATGACTGGAATACATATTTGGGAGGATCCACTTCAGGGTCATTGAAACTCCATTCAAACACACCCCAATCAAAGAATTGATCTTTCCTGAAGTATTATCTTGATGGATGATAATTGTTAGGAGTTCAAGCTGAATACGGACCATAAAGCACATTTGTGCAGAACTACATTCACTTGCCTTCATAGTCACACAAAAAGCTGCAAACAATTCTAAACTCATAAGTCATGATATGAAGGATAAATCCGGGAGATATGTTGAATACACCTTTTTTTTTTTTTTTTTTCCAAAAATAAGATTTTACATAATGATATTTAAGTAAGTAAATAAGGAAAACCCTATACGAATTTTGGAAACCGTAAATATAGCCTATGTTTTCAGAACAGAGTAATTACGTTAAGTGCTCAGCTTACAGCATCTTCAAGTCAGAGCAGGTGCACAGCTCTTTTCCTAAATGACTACTACGTTAAATATCTAAAATTGCAACCTTAGAAAGCAAGACACTGAAAAGCAACAGCAGCCTATTAGATGAGGTTATTCTCCTTCCCTCTCCTGCGCTCACATACACACAAATATACACATACTTGCTGGTCAACACCTACATCAAACTGAGTCCGAGTGTTGCTGGAACTGTTCAAAACACTGTACTCATCTATGTGCTGTGCAAAAGGACTTAATGAAAAATGTATGAGTTACGATATAAAAAAAATGTGAGTACCTTAGCCTAGTTTTGATTCACCCCTCTTGGGTGGTTTGGAGTGTATCAAACGAAGAAGGATGTTCCTCTGCCACCAGCCCAGGGCCGATACTGATAAGCAGATTTATGGAAGGTCACTGCTGAAAGGTTACTCACCATTACCTGTTGAACTGTTCACCATGTTAGGTGCCATGCTGTAAGGAGGAGCCTGTGGGTTCATCAAGCCAGAGCTATTGTTCATCGGCTGAGTATAGGGGGAGCTGGATCCCATAATACCACTCTGATTCATGGCAGGAAAATTGCCTTGCCTAGGAGAAGAAAGCACACATACAATGTCTCATTAGGTACTTCATTGCTGAAGATGCTGTGGTTTGTCACAGAGTACATCTTCTATTGTTTGCAAATAGCTAAGGAGAAATCATGCAATTAGTTAATTTTACCTATATAGAAAGCTTTGAACTAGTCTTGAACTAGTTACCATATATCTGAGATAGAAGCAGACTGAAGATTATTCAAGAGAGCTATACAGTGTCTTTGTATGCCACTACCAATCAGCACAAAAATACAACCCCTATTATTTCCCTAGAGTAGACAGCAATGTGATCAGGAGTCAAAATTAGAACCTAGTGTTGGCCTAAAAACAAAATCTAGTAAATTGTCATTTGACCATGTAATAGCAATCCTTACCTGCCATAGCTTAATAAACAATTAAATGACCAGAAGAAAAATGGATACCACAGACTCAGTTTCTGATTTCTGCATCTGATGCTACTGCATTGAACACAGTGTTCATTTGTACATGCCATGTATGCCCAATCTTTCAAAAAACTACATGCATACTACACTTTGGTGAAACAAGAAACCTCAGCAGAACTATTTTCCTTTTGAAAATTAATCACATATTTATATAATGCTTTTATAACTGAGACTTAAATTTATCTGAAAAACTGGCCCAAATTAAGCCCTTACATAATTCTCCACATGTTCAGATGTGAAGATCTTCAGACTAAATACTTTTAAGGACTAAGTATCTAAGTATGCTTGGTACATGATTTATCAAAGACTATAGATAAATTGAGTCACAAGGAGGAAAATAATCCAAGCAAGCAGAATAACCCATTGCAATCCATGATTCAACTTAAAAAAATAACCTTTTATTCTTTTAATCCCTCAATTACCTACCTTTTCTTAGTATAGTTGAACACTGCACATATTAGGACATTTATATGGGTAAGGCTTATACATATAAAATCATATATATAAATAAAAACACATGCAACAGTATACTTACTTGTATATTCATAGACTACATGGGAAAATACAAAACTCAGACCTGTGTCTTTAGTGTACCCCCTGTAAATTTATGCTGTTTTTCCAAATAAAAGAAACAAGAAAGCAACCACCCCTTTACATAGCTTTAGCACCTGTCAGCTTTTATTTCCTTACAAAAAATGAAGCATTTAATTCTATCCTACAGGCAGGGAAAGCTGCATATCTCAATAGTAAGATGGAAGTTTTGGTATAAATTCTACTTTTAATTATTATACAGTATTCAAGCAAAAAAGGCAACCTCTAAACCAAGAACCCTGAGTAACTTCAATGGCTTCTTGTCTTCTCCAAACTCATGGCAGATTCTTAATGCAATCAGTAGGAACATATTTCTCTTTTAGGAGGTATAGGAGGAAGACTATTAAAGCACTGTTTGGCCTAATTTTTCTTGACACATTGTGAATTTCTTCAAAGTAAAAGAGAACGTGTTATCTAAATAAAGCATCTTTTTCCAAGTCAGTTTTGTCCTTTGCTCTCTGAAGACAAACTTTTCTTCACTCTTGCAAAGAGGCAAATGCTTTCTTTTGATATGAAGGAGACAACTGCCATACAATGTCATTTCCCGGATGAAGCTTGCAACGAGAAGTGGAGGGAAAAGATTTAAAATGCACAGTGCTGCAATGCTCCAAGGGAAAATTACAAAGGGAAAGGAGAAGAGCAGAACCATTTGGCAACAACTTTAAAAGATTTTTGTCACACAAGCAAGCTTTTCTTATGTAAATACTGTATCTCAAACATCCCCACCCTCCTTTTTTTCAGCTGAAAATTGCTGTATTGCAACAAATGCAGTTAACTGAAAAATTCTTTCTATGCTAGATAAGCAAGATCCTTTCTGTTACTGGAAAAAGTTACGAGTGAAGATGAGAAAATGTGCAAGTGTATTTTTACACTTTAAAATAGAAGTAATAGATTTTGAGAGGTTCTTCTATGAAGTAAGGCTAGTATTCTGGAAAAGGCAAGTCCCTACAGGTATCTATCTCTTCAATGTCCTTCTTTTGCTTTAAAAATACACAGGAGATATGCACCTTGCAGGTAAGCTGAAATTGGTCCTTACTGACTAATATTTCAATACTATTGCTTTCTATAGCAGGCGTCTCTTCTAAGCTGTGGGTTGTTCGTTGTCTTGAATTGAGGTCCAACCTATTTCATGTTACTCACTATGGACATCAATCTCAATTGTAGCTCATGAAAGCATACTGCTGTACAACACCTTTAAATCAAAAAGTAGGAAACTGTTTCCAGTTTAGACGGAGAGCGGAAATTAAATAAAAAGAATATATGAGCTTTGGCCAGGACAGCAAGAAAACAACTCAAGTCTAAAAACATTGCTTCTGTACCCAGAAGGACCTGAATGGCAGAACCTAATTCTGAAATTTCATCTGACAAGGCAATAACTATCCCTTTCATTCTCCAATGTAATGTCGCACTTGGAACAGACACAACTCTCCATCTCTGGAAAGAGCCCAGCAAGTGGAAAGACTCAACACCACCGCTGGCAGGACTTTGTCCTTCCCCAAGCCCCTATCAAAGCACTGTCTGCAACATGTGTGAGCAAATTCAGTAAGGCTGAAAGGACATTCTGTAAGAGTAAAGGTTATTTTATCCTGAGACTGGGTGCAGTGAGCACTACAGAGCTCCTCCACATATTCCACATATTATTTTGCTCTATGACGGCTTGGAATGGAAAGTTTCTTTAGGGACAAATAACCAGGCATTACTTCCAGCCTTTAATTCTCACTCCACAGTGAGCCTCCTTTGAGTAAAGACTGCCGACTGTGACAAATTGTGCTGCATCAGTGCTATAGTATGAAGTGGAGTCCATTAAGAAGTGAGCTGAGATCACCAAACTCATTTTGATTAACCTCTAGGTCACTAAACACTTATAAATATGTTACACAGCAGCTGCTAAACATATTTATATATGCTTAAGGTCACAGCATCATCTGTTGGTTGTTGGACTTAAGTCAAAAATCTTACGTTTCCTTCTGTGCTGCTTTTAGTAAAGGCATATCCAACATACTATTTAAGAAGTAGATCTCTGAAAGCATAGTACCAGACTCTCGCCTATATCTCCCAATACTCTCCTCCATTTTTCTGTGTCACTAAATAAAAATCAAGTATTTTAAAAACAGTCCAGTGTACATGTAGTGACATCTAATGGCAAAAGTTCAACTGACCGGCACTGAATACAATAGCTGAACAAATGCAGCCGAGTATACAATTTTGCAATATCTGCCACATAAACACCAATGGCTGGGTTGCTTAGGGATGATACAGTTAGGAACAAATTAAGAAAAGAAGAACTTATGTTGAGTAGAATGAAAAGATGTCTTCACAGTGGAATGCAGTCACCCCTCCAAGGGAATGAAGGAAACCCTAGTACTCGACACTTCCGCACACAGGCAACACGTTAGAAAATGCACTGGTCAGAGAAATTCTGCATTGCATGTGAACTAGGAGACCTGTTCTTGCAATACTGTGATCTCAGATCATGTATTTTTCCCCAGTTAGAGGAAAAAGAAGCAAGACCAATCCAAACTTAGGATTATGCTATCAATTTAAACACAATATCTAAGCCTACTCATTTCGTTTTTCTGCTCTACTGCTACAAGTAGGTTTTCAAGAATTCACCAAATAGATTAAAAGTGGGAAGGGGGTAATCTACTTGCTTTCTGTGGTTTATTTACTCTGCTGACAATTTAGCAATGCACAGCACTTGCATGATGCCAGAGTCAGTTGTTATGCTTGAGGAAAGGGCTGCCGCCTCAGGGGACCAAGACAGGCTGGAGGAATGTGCTGACAGGAACCTTACGAAAGTCAACAGGGACACGTGCAAGGTCCTGCACCTGGGAAGAATGAGCCCCCTGCAGCGGTGCCACCTGGGACTTGACCAGAAGGAGAAGCTTTGTGGAAAAGTCCCTGGGCATCTTGGCAGATGGAGCTGAGCATGAGCCAGGAGACTGCCCTGGCAGCAAAGAGGGCCAATAACATCCTGGGCCATGTGATGAGGTGCAGAACTGGGAGATGGAATAAACTGATCATCCCCTCCATCCTCAGCACTCACTAGACTCCATCTACAGTATCAAGTCCATTTTTAGATTCCCCAGTAAAGAAAAGATGATGATGAACCAGAGTGAGTTTAGCAGAGGATCCCTCAGGTGGGCAGGGCTTGAGCACTCACCCTGAAGGGGCTGAAGCATGACAATTCAGTCTGGGGCAGGGACAGCTGTCAAGAGGAACCTACAGCAGTGCCCTAGCACCTAAAGAGAGGTCAGGAAGATGAAGCTGGGCTTTGCACAGTGGGGCACAGCGGGAGGACGAGAAACACTGGGCAAGAGTTAAAATACGTTAAGTTTAGAGGATGCAAGGAAACCATTTTCTCCGTGAAAACAGTCAGAGATTTGATTCAGTGGCCCAGAGGGGTTGGGAGATCTCTGTCCTTGGAGGTTTTGAAGACCCAACAGGATAAAGCCCTGAGCTCTAAGCTGAGCCTGATGAGAAGGTTGGACTACAGACCTTCTGAGGTTCCTTCCAGCTTGAATGATCCTTTGATCCTAACCTGTCAACTTCATTGTGCTGCTGATAGTCTGATCTACTACTGGGTCCAAAATACAACTGATCAAATCCAAAACACTCACTCTTAAAAAGGTCCTGTTCTGCTCTTTTGTTTTCCTTCCTTTGCAATCTACCCAAAGCTTGATCTGCACTTAATCTCTTTTCTCTGCAAACAAGTAGCATCAGATCTAATTGTGTCTTCTGAGCTAAAGCAGAAGTCTGTGTATTTAAAAAGAGGAGATGACATGCAAGATCTGGTCATCGTTAAAAAACCGAATAAAGAAATTGTAAGGAAGAACAGCACTGACAATACAAAGGAGCACATATGAGTGATCATAGCTGCCAAGCAGTGTCTCATACTGAGATGTCTTCTTTTAATTGGACCTGAAATCCACAGTACGTTCACGTGTTGTCTCTGACTGCTACACAGAAATCACTCTACAAGCCCTTGCACTTCATATTTGCTGATATGTGACTTAGAACCTCCTCGATGTTGTCACCTGATCGAAGTATTTTACTGTCATCTTCCTCCCTTCTTCTTATTGAACGAATATGGCTTAACTACAAAATTGAGTTCAAAGGCAGGTATGGTTTAGCTATAGACAACGACGGAAATGGATTATGCTTCTCACCAAGACAAGAAATTAAGACACAACTTCTCATATGGAAACATGTCCAAGTTTAGGTTTTTGCTGTGTGCAGACGGATGAAGTTCTAGAACTCTCTTTGGATTTCCTAAGAAGCATCTAATGCTTTGTGCTCTCTTTTCAATCTGCAGCACTGGAGCAAAGCCTTTCATGTGGTCAGAAAAAATGATCTGGCTTCTGTAATAGGCCCTGTGACAGCCTGAGCACAGCGGGCAAGTCCAGCACAGAAATGCGTAGGGAACTGGAGAAGGGTTCAGAGGTGGACAGCCCAGAAGGGATGAAGGTGAGGAGAGTTTGGGGCATAAAAGATGGAAATAGAGGGTATAGTAGATGGAAATCAAGAATGAAGAAGGGTTGAGAGCATCCTCACTAGGTCCCAAAGGTTTTTACAGTCAAAAGGATGATGGGTGCTCAGGAGAAGGGAGATGAAACAGAGATGCAGGGGGATGAGCAGGGAGGAACATACAGAATGCTGCTACTCCCAGGGTAAACACAGGTTTAGGTCCCTCTAGCACAAGTAGAGCCTTTCAGCCAGATATGTCTGAAGGAAGTGGTACACACAGAAGCTTCCAAAGCAGGGTGCTACCAGAGATTTGCCTTCCCACAGCTCCTCAGTTCCTGCACTCTGCCATGAGTACAGCCAGGCTCTGAGGCAGCCACCCTGGCCAAATGCTGGGTGAGCCCCAGTCCAACAGTGTGGCACAGTGGGGCAATGGTGCAGGAGCTATGAGGACGAGAGCTGGGATGGGGCACATAGCCCATGCAGGGAAGAGATGGCACTGAGTCACACTGCACATGTCCTGGTGGTCGCAAACTTGTACCAGTTGTTAGTTAGGCACTTCTGCACTGTGTTTCCTGGTACTTCCTGATACTTGCCACAGCAGTAATGTAGGGATTTCTCCCAGCTATCCTGCCCTAGGCACTGGACTTGAAAAATTATCCTGTTACTGTGACCTGGCCACCTGAGCAATTGGCTGGTGAAAAAAAAATGGCCCACAAGTTTGCCATTTCTGCTCCAGATCTTTAACCTACATCAGTTTTGCAGTGAATGCACTGCAGCACCTCAGGGGAGTCATTTGTGTAAACATTTTAAAAGGAACATTTTTTCTTTTAATGCTGACACGCTGCTAAGGTGGCTACTTGATTACAAACTGTGAAAATGACTGAGTTAGGCTGCACTCACAAATCACAGTGTACTGACCAAATTGCCCTGTGCTTATCTGTGCCAGGTCTGCAGCATGACAGTATTTCCTCTCTCTTTTAAATGTCAAAGTATGATTTGGGGGGTTGTTATTTAAACACACTGACCTGCACAATAACCAGAAGTACTTTATTTAAATCTACCTTGAGCTGGGACTAGCCTTAAGCGCTTATAATCTGTCACACTTTGACACCAAATGGGTTATTATAATGAGAGTAATTCAGAAGTGAGACCTGTGAATGCCTTCTCCCTGGAGAATTTACACATAAACATGTGCAGGCAGATACATATGCTCTTTTGTTATGGATTTTCTTTCTTGCTACATTATGGGCTTCTTTGGAGAAATGAAACCATTTCTGTCATCAAGGGATATGGAAGTACTGAAGGAGAAAGAATAGAAAAAGGGAAAATAAACCCCAACACTGTTTACTTTGCTCTGACTGGAAGTTCATCAGCACATCAGCTCTGTTAGCAAAGGCCAAGATACACAAAACCTGAACATTGTCTTGAGCAGCTATAAAATGGCATTGAAGGCAGTTCCCATGTGAATAAAACGAACTTAGCATCACTATATTTGAAAGTGAAGTATTCTCTTCTAGTTAACTGCAGCTGTAAGTATACTAACCTGGACTTACATGTCCTCCTCTGTCCATTGGGAAAGCTCACCAATCTCAATAACCAAGTTTTAGAAAAGCAACCATAAAAACTGGTGATGTGACAGGTGTTAGGTCTGTCAAAAGATTTTTTCCCATTTTTCAGGTTAGAAGGAAAAAGAACATTTTACACCTGTGCTTGGGTACACGCGTGAAAAGGGGAAGCCAAAGCTCTGAAACGCACTGACACAGCACTGGGAAACATAAATGAAAAAGCATCCAGATTTGTACTGAAGTGCATGTGTGTATGTGTGTCTGCTGACATCAGGCACACAGAACCAACAAAAACCTGTTCTTCTCAACAACCAGACCTAAATGGCAATGCTAAAATAGGAATAATTTTCTAGCATCATAATTATGTCATAGTGCAAATTGCCTTGTAATCCACTGCAGTCTGAATACACTGCTTGTTTTCTTCATCTGGCTGATCCAAAGATTATTGTATAAGACACTGTTTGAAAGTATAACAGAAATAGCCTTTCTAAATATATTATTTTTCCTCTGATTACACAAATACTTGTGTCTTTAGCATTATCACCATTACTTAGACTTCACTAACAATCAAGAATAGAGGAGAAACTTAAAAATAAGTAATTCCTAACACACTGATTCAATGCTGAGCCACTAAGAAAAGCACTCACAAAAACTTATTGTTTGTTTACAAGCTATTGTTGTCACATTAACCCTTTTTCTAGTGAAAACATCTGCCTGATGGGCTACCTCCTTGCTAGTCATTTAAAGCCCAACAAAATACAGAAATGTCACACCACATCAAACACTGGAAGAGCAACATAAGAGGCACATGTAATTCACAAGTAATGATGCTAATAACAACACAACTGCATAACATTTGTACAACTGAACACATGCTGAGATCAGAATAAATCTCCCTACCCCATTTTACAGATATCAAAAACTGAGGAAGAAATCCAAGATTAACGATAGTCCAAAATATGGGCAGAAGAATAAGGTAGCTGAATACAGTGGGGAAAACATAGCACAAGCCTGCAAAAAAATAAATCCTTAACTTAATTTGATCCTAATGACAGAAAGGTGTGTGACTGAAAAACATTCAGTGATAGTGAAATACTGTAGGATTTTTTTTAATTTTGCTTGTTTGTCTGTTTTTTAGGTTGCAACTATTTGATTTTGTTTTTATAAAGTTCATTTTCTGTTAATTAAAGTGGCTTTGCTCTGACTTTCAGGATGACCACAATATTTGACCACCAGTCTTCAAACCCATAGGGAATCTCTGAAATGCCTTTATTGCGTAACATTCTTAAAAGTGCAGCAACACCTCCACATTTTTATTTGTTTGTGTAAGACCAAGCCAAGCTCTTGGTACTCAGTGCAGCCTGTACTGGACAAACACAATTTATCTAATGCTGTGTGATGGAAAACACAGAACTACTGAAAAGCAGGCCAAGTCAAATGGCTTATAATCCCATCAAAGCTCTGCTCCCGGTGATCTCTGCCTACTTTCCTGACAACATGGGTTTGTACAGCAGCTTCTTGCACAACTGTCCCCATCAGACATGATATCTGAGCACTGGTGAGATACATTTCTTTGCCCAAGTGGAGTGTGTGATGGATGAAAGAGGGCTGCTGTAATCTGTCCAGTAAGCATGAACTGGGTTTATGACGAAAAAAGAAAATTTGCCCCGTATGCCATGATGCAGTCAATTTGAACCAGAATGCCAAGAAGGGTGATTTAGCCTGGTGTGACTCGATATCAAAATGGGAATGACTCATATGACTCTCACTATGCACCTTCTATTTTTGTGCATGTTTATAAATAGCTGTATTAAAAAGTTGGAAGGCCCCATGACCTCTCTCCCAGAAAGATTACTTGAAAGTAGTTAAGAGCCTGTTCCCAGCACACGAACAGCTAGAAGGTCACCAAAGCGTGGTGCTAAAAAGCTACGGGAAATCAAGGACATACTGTGTGTTTCACTGAGTCAGTTTCCTCTGGTGGGACACTGCCTTTGGGAGAGGCTCGACTCCCTGAGCTCACTCCTCTTCTACCGGGGGATGCTGCCTCTCAGCCCCTTCTTACCATGTTCAGTCACATCCTCATACAGCTTTCGAGCACCACTGCAACTCCATGGAGCTTACTGTGCTGGCAACCAACTGAAAATCTAATAAAATCCTGATCGTTTCATGCCAGCTCTTCAGTGTATCTTTCCATAGTAAAATGTCATCTGGCTGACAGCAGCACACTGAAAGCAACTGTGCATGTGCAGCAGCACAGCAAGGAAGTTCTCCAAAGGGATTTCCCAACAGACACATTTTCACTTACCTATCTTTGCCCAATAGCCTGGAGCAGTTGTATGTCTATCGATACTATTACCACCACTATTACCATCAGTCTCAGCTCTTTGGCACACTAGACAGTTTCACAAGAGCAATGTGGTGTGTATGTCAGCATGATTTCAGCTGGCTCTTCATCTTTGGCTCAGAAGATACCTGAAACCTATTGTGACAACTGCAACAGGTACTTAATGGGTTAGTAAGATTGCTAGCCATCATCAAAAAAATCTCATTGCTGTTATGCTACTATTTAATGTGATTCTTAAAAGATTACTTATATATCCAGCTAGAACTGATGCTCCCATCTGAACTCATCAATAAAGTGAGGGACTCCTCCCATTCATATTTCCCCAGGTAGCATTGCTAAAAAAATTATTTGTTTATTTTTCTTTCAAATATCAGGTTGTAAAACAATATAAAACCTTAAAAACCCTTTGAAACCTGAAACCCTTCTACTATTTTTTGTCTCTCCCTTTCTGTCACAAAAATCGCAAGCTGTTCAATCACAGTCTTGTACTTGCACAGTGTATGTGCCAAATCACACACAGCAGTCATAAAATTAGCTTTCTTCATGAGTCCCATTAAAAAGATGGCCATTTTCCTGTTTTGTTTTGCCTTCTTTTTTCTTTCCCCCACTGCAAGCGGTTCTGTGATTTAAACTAGTATATCTTCTGACAGTGTGAAAATTCAGTTTCCTCATCTGAAACGTTTCTTGTCACCCAAGAAATATTACTCAAAGGTCCTCCCTTATTCTTTAACTTTATACAATAACAATTAATGAAGTACTGCATTCTTAAGGTGCTAAAGATCACATTTTAAAGTACAGAATCTCTATGTAACATCCAACCCTGAGGGAGAATGTTAATAAACTACACAGAGTCCTATATTGCAATTTCGTTTCAAAATAATTAGTATTTCTACACAGGGCAATGACTCTCCTAAACAACTAAATCAAGCCAAAAATAATCTTGACATAATAATAATCGAATTAGAAGTGTCTCTGAGGTGAGTGAAAATTCTCATTCATGACTAACACACTCCTGCTTTCACAATTTAAGAATGGTTACTCTCCGAAGAAGGAAACAAGTAGGACTCTTGAGGTCTGTGGTTAATCTTTAATGGCATGAACAGCATACAGCAGTCTACTTGATTGATGAGTAACCAAAAAAAGAAAAAAATGCCTCCCCAAATCACTGGTTCCCTGAAAGAGCTCTGCAGCATGGTGACAACCAGGGCTCCAAAATGATGGATTTACCTTTTAGTAAAACAAAATTCCAGATAAAAATATATTTCTCTTAGTCTTCCACAAGAAAGAGGTTTGGTTAGCTCAGCATGTAGTTTCTCCCAATCCTTACATGATTTTATCAACAAGTTTGAGCTGATCCACAAAATGAATCTCCATTTAATTAAATATTCACAAAAGATTTCTAGCTTTCCCCTTGCTATAATAAATAAATATAAGCTGAGCTGTACTGCCCCCCCTCCTAATACATTGTAGAAAAAAGCCATACATGGTTTTGCTTTGAAAAGCAAAACATAAGGAAACACCCTTCCAAAAAAAGAAATAATAAAATGACCGTTTCTCATGAAGAGGGAAGATGCAAGTATCCTTTAGAAGAGAAAAACATCAATACCGGTTAATAGCTCCTGTAGAAATTTCAGATACAGTAAACATTAGTATTTGGACTTTTAACCCCTTAAATCACACAGAAACCTAGTGTGGAGAGGAAATTACTGAACCCTTACTGAACCGCCACCATGCTCAGCAGGAGCAAGCATGGTAGCCCTTTGGGCTTCACAGAGACACTCTGCAGTCACTTAGGCCAAGAAGCAATGCCACTTCACCCAGCTGAAACGACACATGGACTTCACTTCGAAAGCCAAATGTGGTTTCATGGACTGAAACATGGATATACAAACTGCACTAAATGGAAAGCTAAGTGGCACTCATTGCAGGGTGACTGGTCAGGATCCCTGAAGGAAACCTGGGAATGTTCGGAGGAGTGGAGCAGACCCCTCTGACTAGACAGCTTGAGACTGGAGAACAGCGAATGGTTTGAGTATGAACAGGAGTAACTCCTTCCATGTGACTGAACGTTAAATAAAAGACCCGGCAGAAAGAGCCTTTCTGCGAGGGGCTTATTTCAAAGGCAAGAGATAACATACGGCACTGGCTCCAATTATGGCTACCAGTCCCATCGTAGCCTAGTTTACTTTGGGGATTTCACAGCTGGCAGCCTTTCATCTAGAAGTAGCCTGGTTTGAATAAGCAAAGAAACTTGAATGAGTACTTAACCTTCCTGCACTCCACTGTACTTCCCAGCAGAGAAGAACAGCACCTCCGAGCTTAAGGAGAAAAGGGAAAACAATGGAAAATATATACTCTCTCCAGGGATTAAAGATGGCAAGTTTTACTGAAGCATTCAGGACTTCCTGCTACAAAACTGCAGCCTTCAAAATCACAATTAGAATTTTAAACCCAACTTTCAAGATCAAAAGGGCCAGACTGGAAAGTACTACATAGAAACTGACAGGCTCTCGGATACAAAACGCCTAAAAAAGTTCTGGGTTTTATTTATATGATTATTCTTTTTAAAAAATTTATTCCCCATTTCCGCCTCATTCTTTTTCCTTTTGACATTTTAATGCACCATGTCCATTACTGTATTTCCTCACCAGTACCTTCTAGTCCATCAGCAGTGCTGCATTACCCTGCTGTTGGAGAAACTAATACAGAAAAAGTGCTTTGCTGGCACCAGCAACATGGAATATGAATTATACATACATAGCAGGAGAGAAATGCTGATGGAAGGTTAGTCTGTCTGTATGTGTGCAAGTGTGCATGTACACACACACATACTATAAAGAAGACATCTAGAACGCACTTTTAGAACTCATTTATAATAACTGCGTTTCTCTGTACAACAGAAATTCTCTAATATCAGTGCAATCTTTCTAGATCAGTTTTATGACTGATTAAAACCCTACGTAAATTCTTTTGACCATGCTACAATGAGGCTGTAGTATCTAACCAGTTGCTAAGCAATTTAGAACCAGAAGCACATTCTAGAATGCCTCAAAGTATGTCAAAGCAATGTAACATCACACATTACTGTAGAGACTGAACAGCACTTCTCAGGTGGCATGTGGATCAGTGGACCATAATATAAATATCCACCTCAATTTAGCAACCCAATGGCCAGGATTTAAAATGGCCAGTGGTTGCAAATACCCAATTCCTCGGTTTAATAAACTACTATGTCTAAATCATCTCCTCTAAAATCAATGACACTGAATTCTAAATTCATTCAATCTATAAAAAAAATTGCTTTAATTTACAAAATTGCAACATGCAATCCTGAGAATCATATTAAGGTACATTGAGGTCGAAGAGTCTGCCTTCAAAGATAGGATTGCTCCTCATGTAGGCACACCAAAACTCATTTTATTGTAATCAGGTATTGATAACTGTAGTTGCACCAGCAAAAGGCTCATTTTAGCATCCAGTTGGATGTGCATTTTATAGCCAGCTAGCACTGAATTACGTCTTCTACGGCCACACTGCTAACAGCACACAAGCAAGCTATTTTACAACTATGTCTTTACCTCTCCATATACTACAGTCACACTTCCAACTGCTCAGAATGACATACTCAGAATGACACTCACTGCTAGCACAAGAGATGCTGAAAATTATGGTGGACAAGCATCTAGCTCCAAAAACATCTGGTGATTTCAGGTGTCAACTCAGTAATCAATTTTCAAAAGTCTGTACCGGGCATTTGCTGTAGGAAACAAAAGCACACAGACAATGTACATATAGTCCTGAAAAGCTTCAAGCGGGGCACCTACAAACTGAGAAACTCAAAATTGGTTAGTACTAAAAGATATTGGCAAAATTTGCTGCCTTCCACATCATTTGCTTAAAATAGCTTTTACTGAGGGCTTACTGCATTGTGGGTTTGTACAAACAGAAATATTTATCACTATTAATACATGTACTGTTCTAAGAACCACAGCATGATAAAAGATGTCATCTTTTGGAGTCACCTGGTCCTTGAAGGATTCCACTGGGTTCTAGTCTCCAGCAGCAGAACCAGCCTTTGCGGACTCAGTCAACACCAACCTAAATTATGAAGAATTTTTTCTTCTGTGGATACATTAGGTCTTCAATATCTAGTCCCCACTAATCAATGTTTATGCTGAGACCAAGAAAACATAAAAAGGAAAACACAGCTTTGCAGTTTCTTTACACTGTGTTCCTGAAATTAAAATGAATTACTACATGAGGTATTACAGAGTTATTTAACATTGCCTGCTGTAAACTTTTATCCAGAGCAAGCTTAAACACCCTGGGTAGCATGAAACAATGAAGAGGTCTTAAAAACACTTTTCTTTTCTTTAGCCTGACATGCCAAGTATCATTTGGGAAACACCAGCCTGCACGCACAAGACAGACTAGCACATCACAACATTCTAGGTTACAGGTATTATGTAGCTGTAGAAATTAATCTAAGCTTAACATAAAGCAGGCCTCAAGATGAGGTCACAGGTTAATTCAAATGGTGTAGACCTAGTATCTTTCACAGCCACCACTTTTTTATTTATATGATTTTTATCTTCTCTGATGAAAAGGGTGATGGTCTGCACTGAGGATGATACCTGGGTATAACTGGCTGACACTCAGGTCTTGATCATCCATCTCTGATTAACGAACATTGATTTTATGCCCCAGTGGAAGTGATTTTATTCTGATGCATGCCATTTAAATTCATTTTACACAGCTGCTTAGTGTGGCTTGGCAAGGCAGAGGCAAACCAGCCTTCTATGTCTAAATGAGACTCCTGAGCTAGTAAAGCATAGATCCTGTGGATTAACAGATGGAGATAAATTTCTCTCCCCTATTGATACTTGGTTATTGAGTCAACAAGTTGACCTTGAAGGGTATCACAACCAACTTGTACAGAAATACTGCGTAACCATGACTCTGAGACTACTTAATTTTCTTCTTAATTCTGCACAGAGAAGTGTTTTATAGTAATAAAAATCCAACAGTTTTTGAACCCCACAGCTGAATTTTATAAACATTCAAAGAAAAATGCTGCGCATTAGCATATAAAAGTGGATGTCTTTCCAGTTAGGCAAAGTAATATGGCAGGAGTGGTCTCCCATTTCACTATTTTTTGGTTTTTGAACAGGAGAACCAGCAGACTTGTGTTCTAATTTTTTGTTTTTCTTTCTACTTTTTCTATGCACATATATGAACAATGTTATTAAGGAAAAGCCCTAACAAGAGCAGTTACAGAACACTGGTAATTAAAACTTGTTAATTACCATGAAGGCAGCAGTAATTTGGGTATTATGGATTTCCTGCAGAGGCAACAACCGAAATAACATGATGGCAGAGAAAGCCCATAAAGCTTAAATGTCAGGTGAAGATGGACTTGGTTGTAAGGGAGCCAATGTAGATACTTTCTCCCAGCTCTGTAATTTATGATCTGGTTACAGAAATCACAGTGTGAAGGACTTTGGTGAGAAAACCGTAGCTGCATTTTAGGCAAATGTTTTGCAAGGGATATTTAGTGCTCCTAAAAATTGTTCTAGTGACTAACTGAAATCTTTCAAACACATGCACATTCAACTACAATGCAACAGAACTTCCCTGAAAATCCCACTAAGAAACCCTGTAATCACTCCTGCAGTACACCACCTCTCTGAAAGGGATCATACTTTGGGGGTTGCAGTTCACTGCCTGGGCAGAAGTGACAGTACCAGCAAGTCCAGAACACATGGTTGTACAGCACCACTGCGAGACAAGAACACCAATGAGGAGAGAACATTGATGCCTGTGTCCAGGGGAGGAGAGATCTCATTCCTTCTCAGTGATGAGGTTCTTCATTTCCCTTTTAGGAACAAGGAAATGGATTCATGCCAACAGCCACGCAGATGGGTGAGTGAGTGACATGCAGACTTTCGTTGAACTGTCACAGTGGCATTAGTAAAAAGAAAACAAAAAAAAAAAATTTCCTCTATGATGAAAGTATTTCTGTGCCTTTCACATGATTTTCATATGCCTTCAGCAGCCAGATGGCATGTTTATAAACATTTCAAAAAATGCCAAGGTCCCACAGCAAGTCCAGTTTACATTGCTACCTACCCATACTGGTCAGGCTGGCGCACCAAGGGAACCTGAGTGCTGCCATACTTGGGGTGCTGTGAGGAAAACAGGGGTTGTCCACCAGACCACAACTGGTGAGGATAAGCAGGTGACCTAATATATGGTGGTCTAAAGCAGAACAAAAGAACAGCCTCTTTGGATTTGCTCTATATTGCAAATCCGAATCATTGTCAAGAACATTCCCTTCATATGCGAGTCTGGAGGACTTGCAGGAATAGCCCAAAGCCATTAGGCTTTCTCCCCTGCAGTTGATTTGAGATCAAAGAAGAAAACAGTGAGCTTGCAACCCACTGGTATCAGAGTAGTGCGACAAATTTCTATCAACTTGCAGCTTATAAATAGCCCTTTTCCCAATATTTGTGACAGAGGATTCAATGACTCCTCAGCCCTTCCACAGATGCCGGATCATTGGAATGGGCAGTGTGTGCTGGGAAGGCTCTGAAATGGTGCAGTTTTGTCCAGGCAAAGCTGAAAACAAAAAGCAGTTTTACAAACCGACTTGGGAGGAAGGTATGAGATAGGAACAGTAATCATTTAACCTAGTTTCTTATCAAAACCACACACTATGCCAAATGTGTAAGTTGAATCACAACCAGATACTTTCCACTTAACACAAAGTCTTTTCTTTCTGTCAAGACCAACAAACGTGAGGTTTACCTTCCATTCTGTGATTATACAGAAATCCTGCTCCTGCAGCTGCAGCGATGGCCTATTTATTCCTTTGTGCCTGACCTATCAGCTTATAGCCTAAACCAGACAGACAGAAGGAGGCTTCCATAAATCCTACTAGACAGGTCTGTTAAAACAACCAACAGAAGCAGGAGACTGCTGGTTCACAGATACCTGCTGGAGTATGCTCTGTTTTAAGGGAGTCTGTTTCTATTTTACTGAACAAGAACATGAAGTACACTAAATTGACTGTAGTTGTTTCAAAACTTTGCTGCTGTTTATCACTAGTAGCCACCTGCCTTCCAAACTTGCAAAACAAGAAAGCAGGGACACAGGGACACACTAGCTTTCTACTTCTTGTTTTACATTGAGTCTTGGAATTAGAGAAACTCTAGCGTCCACAAACACTGATCTTGAATGATAAATACCTGTAGGAGTATATGTACATCTGTGTACATATATGCATAAATGCAAGATGTGTAATACACACACATATAAACATGTTCACCAGAAGAGTCCAACTAGCTTTGTGTAATTCTCAAATGTTATGGAACCTTTCGCAACAGAAAAAGCTAATAAATATGCCAGAAGTTATTTGAGTCCAGAGAAATGTGGAAATTACTTAAACTGAAAAATTTCACAGAAAATAGAAGTTAACTGCAAATATTCAGGCATCTTAAAAACAAGCACGGATAGCAAAGTGCCTTTATCAAAATTCATGTACAAACGGCAACATGTAGTTATGCTGCCCAAAGGGGAGACAAGAAGACAGATGATGGCTCCAATCTCTACAATCCTGCTAGCAGGTTCTCTCTTATGAATGTACAAGTGGCAGGTATCAACTCCAGATAACTACTGCCTGCTTTTATGTCTCCTTCTGCCTTTCCCCTCCAGCTGCCCCGCTCAGCCCACCCCCCTCTCTCCTCTGCATGCCTGCCTGGGAACAAGAACGTCCTGTAGAAGAGAACCACCATCAGCACTGCTGCCCAAAACGTGGGTGGTAAATGCAAGAGTTGATGGGCAGCTTCATAAGCTTCCTTTCTCTCTGGTAGGGGCAAACTGCCAAGGACATGTTGGACCTCTCTTTACTGGAGTTAAAAAAATATAACCAGCTAATCAATTTGAAGTTGCAGAAGGCTTGTTTTTGACTCCTAATGTCACTGCAATCCTGCGGATTTTCCGAAAGCCCACAGTGCCTAGAGCTAAACTAGAAGTGATCATCATCTCCATTGTCACAGCTGCTTTTCGAGAGGATAATTCAAACACACAACATGCTTTCCCCGTATGTTTACGGAAAAGTATTCTTCCCATACACCATCTCCTCCCAGAGATAAGGGCACAGCTAAAATATGTATAAATGCATATTCATACACCTACCCAGTGCCATTACTTCAGAAATGACAATAAAAACATTCCTACTTATTTAAATTCCTTTCACCTGAATGCATACCTGCTCTGAGCAGAGTTTGCAGCAGCCTGCATCACTGCAGCAGCCGCCTCCTGCGCCTTACGGTTCACAGTTGGCATGGGTGGGCCCATCCCAGGGCCTCCCTGCTGAGACATGCCAGGAGAATTGGGGGTCATACTGCTCATGTTTCCAGGAAATGGTCTGCTCTGCATCCCAGCTGATGGCATCCGTCCCAGGGGCATGGTACCACAAGGCTGGCTTGGCCCCTGTCCATGCATCTGACTGTTGGCATTTATACCCATGCCAGGTCCTGGACCACTGTAACTTGTGTTGGGCACACCGCTGTACGTCGGTGGTCTGGAGTAGTTTCCTGAACAAAACGATAAAAAAACACAGAGAAAAACATTAAAACTTTTGAGCAAATATTTCTACTTAGGAAGTTAACAGCAGAAGAATTTACACATGTGAACTAAAGCGAACCACATTGGCCTCAAAGTTGGGACTACTTTTTTACCATGAGCACAGAAAAGCATTGGAACAAGCTGCTCAAGGAGGCTACACAGACTCCCTGATTGGAGGTTTTCAAAACCCAGTTGGATAAAGCCAAGAGGAACCTGCTCTAATCTTTTATCTGACCCCAATCTGAATACCAGGTCAGCCAAGAACAACTCCTGAGCACCCTCCCAACATGAATGAGCCTATGAATTCCATTTTCAAGTACCCTGAAACATTTTCTGTCTAATATATGTTATGAGCCAACTACAAATAGAGAAAAGCACAGCCTCCAGAGGGTTAACAGCACAGCACAGAGTACACAACTGCCTTACACAGTACAGAGAGATGTGGCATGTAAGAAGCCCATTATATAAGCTCAAGGGAGAATCTTATTTTTGTAATTTCATGTTCTCATTCCTTTGTCTTTCTGCAATTTCAGCAACAGGCTTCTTGCTTCTAACTGTTCTGCCCATTTGTGTCAGAGATGATTTGACATGGACTGGTGAGAATGGCTGCTGGGGTTCAAAAAATATTCCCGCTCCCTCCTGCCCTACCCTGCTTTCCTAGTAAGTGCAGTTTGGCTATGACAGCAAGAAGAGGTGGTAGCTTACAGTGCATCTCCTCTGGGAAAACTAGTACTACAGGAGTAATCAGCAATACTACAAAGAACTTAATATAAGCAGGTGCCTTAAGAAGGACGGCATGGAACCTGGCTGACCCCAATCTATGTTGTCACTGGAGTAAGTGCTCCACTTGCAGCAGCTTAACTCATTTGAGTGCTGATTTTTCTGTCATGTTGAAATCTCAAGAAAAGGCGAGCGTACAGCATGCAGTGTTACAGAAACAAACCCAAGCAGCATGAGAAAGAGGGAAAAAACCAGGAAGCTAAAGATATGATAGAAAACTATTTTAGGAAATGGATCACATTGCACTACTTCAGTCATCAGTTTTGACTTGTCTTCATTTTCATCTCATCCAGAATAGTGGAAACACAACCCATTCCCTCCCTGTGGGATGCCACAGAGCAGAGTTTCCTGACTACTCTCAGATATTCCCACGCTCATCTCAAGGCAGAAGCCCTTGGACTCTTCCTCTGAATCTGGGTATCAGCCATGTCTCTCCTCAGGCCTCAGCTATGAAGCAAAGGAGTCGGTGGCATGCAACTCCTGTTTATATTTAAAATAAATATATTCATCCATCATTTGAATGCACACATAATTAATTAATATGCTCCTGCTGCTGTGCTTTGGCTAATCCTCCTCTCCTCCCCACCCTGTAACTGACTCACTCTGCTGCAAGATCTCCTCCACAAGAATGCGTGAGACCTATGCTTCCCAAGGAAATGGAACAACCCTTCTCTTCTGCTTTAAAAACAGAGTTTCTGCCTGGAGCTCCTCACAGAAGGATCCTCAATATGTGGTTCAACCAAGATGAAAGGCTCCAGATTCAGCTTTATGCTAGTTTCAGACTGCCCTGTCACTTCTCCTCCTCTAGGCTTGGCCGCTGGCAGCTGGCTATTCTCTGTTCAGTGAGCCATCGCCCCCAGCCAGAGTTTTGGTTGCTGAGACCTGCTTAAGGCATCCTTCTGATCTAACATATGTGACTGCAAACTGAAGAGCTGACTAGTTTCATGCTGCCCTGCTATGTGTTACAAGCATAACCTACAACTTGGATGTTGCTCTGGTTTTCCAGCTGCTTTGTGCAAGAAAAACGTAATGCATCAAGAAGGTGTATTTGCGCACTCAAAGATTAGGCACAGCCAGTTAATGCATCTTATGTACATGTAACAGTATCCAAAGTGAAGCAAATTCCCTCCCTAGACTAGCAGACCTGATATCCATAACCACTGGGAGCTACTGTCAGTCCAATTTACATAAAGCCAATTTGTTTTGTCATTCAGGGTCTACGAAGTACAGTTCAACAGCATGCTTGGAGGAGCAAACACCAATGCTGAACATTACTGCTGTTTTGATGTTATTTTGAATTGGGATAGAAATCTCTTCTTTCATGCTTTGGCTTTTCCTGTGTAAGCACAACACAGAAAAAACAGTGGAATCTTCTCCATAAAAATATGTGGCTCAGTTAAAATAGCTCCTAATAATTCATCTCCACGGATACACACCCAAGAGTACAGGGAAGTTGTATCTTCGCAGTAAGGAAAACAAGTTTCGATGTTTTTTCCATGTTTTTTTTTCCCCTAAGCATTTCCTCAATACCTCAAGTACTAGCTATTCTTACACCTTCCAGACAGAAAAAAAAAAAAAAANAAATAAAAGCCAAACAAAATACAAGAGGAATTGCCAGGAATGGGGAACGCAATCTTATTTCCATGTTTCTCTAATAGATTAGTAATTTGTTGGCAGTGGCTTTGACAGAAAACAGATGGATGCAGCATTAAACACAATGAATGCAGCAGATGCTAGGCCAGCCCACATCAGCTGGACGTGTCAGGCAGCCAAGTCCAGAAGCCCACACTTTTCAAGTGGGTACAAGCCTGGCAACAGCGGCTGTACAATACTACTGAACAACTCCTCCCCTCCATATCTGAGGGATTTTTGATTCCAGCTCCCCCCTGGCAAAGTACAATTGTACCCAGAGAGACAACATCCCAAATGCATGAGAAAAAAAAAGCAGTAACTGGAATCAGGAAGGGGGAAAAAAAAAGTGTAATGAAGATAAAGTATAAAAAAGCTGACTAACAACCTGCCAAAGACAGATGTTCATACTTACTGCTGAAACTCTGGTCCACTTTGTTCAGGTTTGCTGAACAAAGTGCTCTGATATCTTGCCATTTCTAGGCAAACTGAAAAGAGGGAAATTTGAAAACGACCTGTTAGCTTTGCTCTCTGCTTTAGAGACATAGGTCAGATTCACAGTATTAAAAATAGCATCTTCAAATAATTTTAGAATTTTTCACATGTGCAGTTAACTGTCGAATTTTTCTTGTACAGACAATTTAAATGTGTTTTTCTGAATTCTTCTGAACTATTTTACCTAGGGGACCTCAGTAAGATACAGTTGATATTTAAGTCTTAACTCCACAGGCTGTTGCATGTGTGGGTCTGGATTCAGAGGTCCAGACTCTCAAGATACTTAGGGAATCTCATCTGTAAGATGCTACCATTTAAATTAAAATCTAGGATTAAAATCGGTGGGAGCTAGATAGCAAAGTGCTATTGTGAAATGAGTCCAGAACGGAAGGTTGTAAAGCACAAATACTCAATTCATACTACTTTACCTAAAAAAAAAGGGGACTTTAACTTACTGTGAAGTTCTGATGCGGCTCAAACATATTCAGAAGTTATTTTTCTCTTTCTTATATCCAAACAGAACAGTTTCTCTGCTGAATTGAGTAGGATAAGTGGGGAGACAGGATGCGTTTCTGAGATGTTCTACTGATCCACAGGAAGGTTTTCTCTGTCCCAGTCTTAAAAGACCAAACCAACTACAGCATCCAATGGCTCTCCAGAGTGCATTTAAGAGACATTTTGCTGAGGCAGCAGTTGGATGCTCGGGTCATAGACCAGAGCTTCATTAGCCCCCGAGCTAGATGTTGTCCAAATAAAAACCTAAGAGACTGTTTCTTTCAACAACAACTTCCCTTCTTGGTCTGCTTTATTTTTTTTTCATTCTTGGGGACAGGGAAATGCTGGGATTTAATAAAAAATTAAAACTAATGTTCTGTACTGCATGCTCCTGTGCTGTGTCCCAGACAAAAAGACATGTGGAGCTTAAGACGTTTATTATTTTTGTAGGAAATGGTTTCACAGAATTGGACTAGGTCCCCAGTACAGAACTGCTTCCTAGGAAAATATATTCTGCTCTTATTATAGATCTAAGTGTCATGTAAACACATGAAAATCAAATAAATCAACCATAAGCATGAAATGGATCATTCTGCTCTCATGAACTGGGGGCTAATTCTTCCAGTCCAAACTTATTGGCGCAGTCTTTACTATGGTGAGCAATTCCACTGCATAGAGGACATCAGCCTTGAGCAACAGTTTTCAGGACAGCACACAGTGAAATCCAGTATTCAAAGCTGGATCAAAAGCTTAGTGTCCATATATATAAACACAAATAGTCCTGTCAAACTCAGCCTATGCTTAACAATATTTTGGAGGAAGGCCTATGTAAACAAAACATGGAAAACAAATATCCTTGAGATTTACTTTAGTTTAATAACGTAAGAACTTGGTTGCAACCCAGGTAATTTTTAATATATTTGTTATTTTGGCAGTAGAAGGCAAATGGGGTAACATCATTATATATTCATCATTGCTGGCATACGATTGTGCTTTGTAGGAGGGTATAGTAAGAGCTGCAATTACAGATTACATTAAAAATGAAAAAATGCTATTAAAACCTTAAATCCAGGTAAATACATAACTTGAAGATATCATCTTCAACCCTGGATTTTATTAATAGTCAGACTAGCCTGGTGAAAATGTAGTATTCTTTTGGTCTGTTACCTACAGAGCTGAAATGTGCAAGGCCCTAATTTTATGATGACCATGCACAGCATCACCAGTATTTTCCAAGAGCTGGCAGAAGAACACACTTTTCATCCATCACACAATACACCAAACCCTTCTGAAACGGACTGTTAATGACAATGATACTCATTTTCTTGCTGTCCCTCAAGTTCACTTTTTAATAGCAGTTTCTTCCTGACCGTGACCCATAAAATCATTACATAGGCACTTTCATCTACAGAGGGAGGAAAAGAACTGCTGAACTCAAGCAAAAAAAGAAAGTAGAATTCAGCGTGTTACTTAAATGCATTGATTTAGTACAAAACCCCTTCCATTCAATCAGTGTGGATGGCTAATGTTTTACTGCACTTGACACCCACTATTCCCATGGTTCGGAATCTCAGCAGCACCAGTACAGCTGGAAGTCAGGATAGCACATCATAAATCCACCGGAGTTTTTACCAGTTAAGCTAGTTGCTCACTGTGCAGATAAAAATAAGCACTTGGACAACATTTTATGGCCACAAAATGCTTTCCAAATAAAAGGAAAGCACCAGTCAACTGAGTTAGGTAATTAATCTTCACACATGGCTATAAGGCATTACTAGCCCCATTTTACAGTTAAGGAAAGCGAAGCAGAGGAATGAATCTACTTGCCTAAGCTGAAAGATGATGTAAAAGGCTGAGCCAAAATTAGAAACTGGGAAATCTTGGCTTGTAGCCCTGTGCTCAGAACACTAAACCAAACACTACCCAGAGATGAAACATAAAGGAACACTGCGCAGGGCAGAAGGCTCCCTGCAAACAAACATCAGAACTAGTTCTCAGAAACTCTGGAGACTAAAATAACCCTCCTTGCTAGCATGGGCAAGTCATCAAGCCCTTACAGAAATTCCCACTGCTAGCATGAGCCCTTTTGAGGCTTTCAAATAAGAAAGCAATAGTATGAAGCGCTGAAATCGAAAAGCTTCTTTGTGTACCTCTAAAGAAAATACTGCCCATTATATATTCCGTGGCTTGACTTCAACTTCATTAAACCCCTAAACAAATGCATACTTTATAAAGGTTATCCATTAAAGGCAAAACAATAGACAAGTTCAAGGTTGTCCAGGGGCAGAAATTGTGTATTCTATTTTTGTTTTACTTCCCCACCGATTCTGTCAAACAAGCAAAATAAAAAGAACTGTCTCTTTCAGTCTGAAGGGTTAGTTAAGATTCACAAACCATATACATTAGAGCTCAATGTACTATTTCCACAGTAGCCACCATATTATTATGCGTGTTAGAAGACTTTACTCTCACAGTTACCACACAATTTCAGGTTGCCCTTGGGATTTCATCCAAGAAAAGAAGTCCTATTTTGGGATCGGTGTTGAGACCTTTATTCCATGCTTGCTCAAATGCAGCTTCATCACAGAGATGACATGCTTGGGCTCCTAAACAATAGACCTGGCAACGCCACAGATTCATCATTCCCTTGCCTAATTTTAGGTCACTATTTTTATGCAGAGAAAGGTGCTAATAACAGAACCAACTGCTTCCACAAGGTGCAGCTCCACCTTTAGATGACAGCTTTATTTGTTTAGGATTTCTTTTTTTAGAGAGTGTTGTGTGTGTGGTTTTTGTAGTTTTCAAGAAATCATCTACCTACATACACAATACACACATATATATATATAAAACATTTATAAATTATCATATCTATTACCAGCAAGCATTTTACCTTGTGGTCCATACTGGCTCATCTGAGGCCCGTAAGTACCACTTGAATTACTCTGCTGAAAACTACCAATTCCAGGATGCACTTGGCCTCCAGGTGAGGGGTGTGGTGACATGGAAGGTCCAGTTTGCTGAGGTCCATACTGTGACATTTGGGGATTCCTCTGTATGCCTGCCATAAAACCTAAAGGTGAGAAAAGGGACAAAGCATATATTACTACTCAGGTAACTATTCTTAAGAAATCTTTGGCATTAAAATAAACAAACCTTCTTTAGGTATTTTTAGACTAAAAATAGCCAGAAAACTGCTGTTGTTCATACAAACAGAAACAAACACATCTCCAAGTCAGCAAAGCTGTCTCAACCACGAAAACCGGCACACAATATTCGAAACCCCACACTTGTAAAAGAAAGACAGGTCAGTCCTGCTTAGTTACAAATGGCTGTTAGTTCTAAAATTAAAACAAGTTTTGGGGAGAAAAAATTAAAGGCAATGATTTGCATTACTTAATTAGTAGTAGGGAATTTGCCTGTTGACTTATGGCGCGAGTACCACATCTTCCAAAATTATATGTTGCTACCAAAATGCCTAACTTCAGCATATAGAAACCCACTGTAAATACTTCTATTGCCCACAAACTCTCTAGAGCTAAAATTTAGCTCTGTGTGAAGACTAGTCATACCAGTCAGAAATAACAGACATTTTGCTATGTATCTGTGCTCTAGGTCCTTCTAGTCTGTCCCCAGCACACCTCTATTGCAGACTCTCTTTTTATTCTTTTATAAATGTATTAATGAATCCCAATTTAATTAAAGGTTCAAATGCTGCAGCAAGAGACCTAGTGAAATGCTATAAAACTTAGAAGCTTCATATAAAGGAACAGAACCAAGTCTACTAAATGGGAGATGAAGTGGCTTTTGTGGTGGGATTTTTGAAGGTTTCATGAACTGGGAAAAATCCTGCAATCTTGTCCATGAAATGTCTATGCATGGATGCTGGTTTTCTAATGGTTTACACCCTGAAAGGTTTTAGTGCTGCTTTCATTGTTGAAGAGGATGTGCTTACAAGATGGCAAGTGGGGTTTTTTCTTATTTCTAGAGGAAATCCACTTTCTTTTCTGTTCTGCTTGCATATTAAGTTTCATCTTCACATGCCTCTGCAAGACAAACCACACGCATACCGCAGGACAGCGCTCACTCGGCTGCCACTGTGCCCACTGAGGAGGGAGATGGCCCCAGAGGGACAAGATGCACCAGCACAGCTGCCTTGTGGCCCATCCTGCAGCCAGGTCAGGCACTTGCAGGGAAATGAAGCATTACTTATGAAAGGTGCCTCGTCCACTCCCCTCCATTAATTTCAGACATTAGATACATACAAACACATGATCAAACTCCTCACTGAAAACATCGAGGTGCAGGTTGTATGGAGAAAAACCAGGAGCTGAGATGACCCTGGATCCGCCTTGTGCACAGTTCTTCTGTGCTATGAACAGCTCAACCTGTATTGTGCTACAACTCTTAACAACGGCAAGGCTTGGTAGACTATGCACCAAGTTTTCCTGATCTCTGTGCAAGCCCCAAGATAAGGCACTTGATCATACATGAACTGCAAAGTCAGAACCTGGCAGTTGCTCCAGAGGGAGCCGGAATGCACACACTGACACACAGCATGGCAAATAACCGTGTGGGAACTGGCAGCTTAGAAACTGCTCTGTAGTGGTTGGAAAACTCCACACTTCTGCAAAGGAAAGCTTGCATGACCTTCTCCACTTAGCTTTACTTTGAAACAGACCCCCTGATCTTTTAAAACAGTTCCACTCTGCGCACAAATCCTATTACAAAGCCTCTGTCTTCTGCTGACAGAGCTGTAAGTAATTTAGAACCCTAACACAATTGTGTGTCTGTACGATATAAACGCCTGTGTTGCCGACACACATACACCATATACATCACGCTCATGGGATCCATTTAAATGGAAGAATTCATACTGGTCACACTAAGGTTTTTATTATAAAGATAGTAAAGTTACTCCTGTATCTCATACACAAGTGAGGTTTTTCTGTTCACTGTGGGCCTTCTAATCTATATGAGCTAACTTTCCAAATATTGTGCTAGAGATAAAGGTTTTTCAGTCCAGTTATTATTGCAGGCAGTGCTTAACACCACAAGCATGGATGAGGCACTGAAAAGCTACTGGTACAGTAATTTCCAGTAGTGATACAGAGGAACTGATTGTTGAAGCTAATGGAGAACATGGACTAATGCCTAATAAAAAACATGGAGAGCATCAGTATTAGCCAGTCCTACTGTTGTCAAAAAGGCTTCAGGAAGGACCCCAGTAATAAGTGAAGTGTTTCTACTCAAATGACCTCTTCTTCAGTGAATGCCTCATCCATTTCTGATGCTGTGGAATGGACTGCGCAGCTATGCGTACAGTCATAAACAAAACACGCCAGGAGGAGCGTGGTGGCACTCATGACCACAAAGATGAACCTTCCCACTCAATCCTGTTAATCTTATCTGTATGACTCCTGTGCACAGTCCCTTGTCCTGCCTTATGCATGCTCTGGGCTGTGGCTCAGGGAGTGCTCATGGGCACTGGCCAAAACCATGCTGTGGGCATGCCAGTAATTCAAGAGCAGAGGTAACTGATACTACTCAAACTCATGTGCTAGCCTTAGTTTACAGAGATGTTGACTAACACAACAAGAAAGGAACAGACTCTTTAACTCATTTTGACACGAGACATGAGTTTCACCAAACTAAAGGGTGGAAGATTCCTCTCAAATCAAGGTTGGCTTTGCTATCTTCACTTGAAAGAAGATAAAGAATTAAGACAGGTAAAGAATTAAGGAAAAGGAATCCTGAAATTCAGGGAAAATATCTGTACTATCTTATCTTCTCTTACTGTCTGTATGGTATTTTGAAGCATAGTGTTACAAAAGGACATGCTTTAACTTCTTTCCATCGAGCAGAGGGATCAATTCAGCTATAGCTGTGATGTGGAGAAGGTAAGAACAGGTTCTTACTGTGATCTGGACTCCACTACAACATAGAGGAGTCTCTCCTCATCAGCCTCCATGAGAGCCCAGTGAACATTCAGAAGTCAGTTGCATGAGTTTGAAGTGTTTCAAATATTTGCAGAAAGCTCAGATGTCTTAGAGAGACAAGGGTTCCTGGTCAATACATTAACATTCATGCATTGTAAAGAGAAAGCAACATCAATGCTAGAAATCTTATCAGAAATGAAAGGGAGCAGCTGGCATACATTCATTTTTCCTTATTTACACACATTTTCCCTAGTGTTCAACTTCATTTTATAGCCGATACAAAAAGAAATAAATTTTCTTTCCAGAAAATTAGATCTAAGATAAAGTTTTCTTTTGTAAAGAAGGGAAGTAGGATTACATCAGAGCTGCACTGGAGTAATGGCAGTGGAGTGATTCAACAGCTAGACTGCATCTGACGTTGTCAACCTCTGTGACAACAAGGTGGGTCGTCTTTTAAATAAACTGCTAGAAAAAAGTCATGAGTTGTTTAAAAATTGCAATGGCAACATGCTCATCAATGAACAAATCTACTCCCTTCCTTTAATATTAGTGATACAAAGCGGCAGAGGTGATGCTTTACTTGTCATCATAGTAAGAGATCACTTACCAAAAAAAATACTTGAGTGGGTTTTTGCAAACGAAGCTATTTCAGAAGCAGATGAATTAAGTGACCCTGGCAGAAGCATTTTGTTCTGTTTTAGTTACTCTTTTTTACATTACATTTACACACCTAAAGAATGACTGTCTTTATTAAAACCCATTTTAATACTGCAGTCATCTTTGCTCTTTTTTTAGTTCTAAATGAAACAGTAGCATAATATTAAAAATTATCACAATAACAAAATATGTTTGCATATTCAAACAGAACATACATACAATGCTTAAAAATTATCAGGTAGCAGTTTATTTTTTTTCTTTCTTTTTAGCAAAATATAGGTAAAAAATAAAAACTAAGCAATGCTTATGATAGAAATGTTTCTATTCCTTTGCTGAAGGAAAAGACAAAAATGAAGCTTCTGTTGTCCTAAGCAGCACTAACATCTGTTAATATACATCATATAGCTAATATCACTTATGATGCCTTTTAAAAAACATTCAAAAAACTTCTTTGCCTTTGGCATACGTATACACAAACAGATAAACAGTAAACTACTAAAGCTTCATGAAATTATGCATTAAGGTTGTCTTAATTACTTTTGTACATTGACCAATATAAAATCATCTGTTTCTTAGCACTAACCATAAAAAACACCCACTGAATGTGCTGGGTGTTGCTATAAAATCTCAAATGGATTCTTCTGATATTTTAAAATCTTGGCTTGAATATGAAAACACCTTGCAGAAAAGCAGAAGCTCAAATACAAAGGAAGTGACTGCAAAGGAACAAGTTATTGCGTATCAGTTGATGGACAGCAACCGTCTACTGGCACAACTTAACCCATGGTCAATAAGTGGTCTTTTGATTGAGCCAGGAGTACTGCATCGATTTTCATGAATGAATTAAACCTGAAAATACATGGAACACTTTCTCATTTCAAGCTCACAAAAACTTTGGAGTTTACAGTGATAACAGATCACCATTAAATTACACATGTGATAAATAAAAAATGAGGAAAAGTACAACATGCAACAGTATATTGTAAAAACTAACTTACCTAAGGAAAAAATACATTGGGTTATGGCTCTTTCTACAGGGGCATGTTTACAGAGCATGGGACCAAAACAACTGAGGAACCTTTCTGAGTAAGGAATAAGGAATTTCCCCTTGTTCAAGGGCAAAGGTTGAAGAAGGGGCTAGACAGGCTTACTACTCCGAAAATCATGGAATGAGAAGTGCAGAAACAGATTGGATACATGTACCAGCCATCAAATAATCAGACAAAAATAACGAAATCCTCACTTATGAATCAGCTCAAAAAAATTAAATATGTGAAGAGCTATGTTCCACTACCTCTAAAGGAAAAACTTGTATGTGTGGGGAAATTTCCAGTGCTTAGTATGTTAGCAAGGCACTGGTCAGTACCCTTGAGAAAAAGAACAAATGTTTGCACACCCATGACACAAGTTTTTGGCAGGCTTTCCTTCCACAGACAGCAGTTTCTGTTGTATTCACTCTCTCAGGGTTTTCACCACAGAATACAACAGAACTGAGATGGATCTAAAGCAGTGACTCCCAAATCTAGCTCATCTGTGGATGAACTACACTGAGAGAGAAGTAGCAGAGTAAAGCTAAACAAATGAAAAACATTATTCTCTGCAGTGAATGTAATAAAATTTGGCAACCTGTTAGCATGGCAGGATGCTCAGAAGTTCACAGTCAGACTGAAGCTTTGCCTAGACCACCTGTGTCCGATGACAAGGACAGCACAGGAAGCTTTGGGACTGATAAACCATGTCTGGGTTTTTGCCCAGCTAGACAAGTCCAGAGTCAGCACCCCATAGCACTGCAAGGAAACACCCAACAGAACACAACTCACACATTAATCAAGGTTTTAGTAATTGAAAGAGTTGGTTATTCTCACACAAACCTGTGATATCAGAACCCTAAATATGCAAACAGGTTGTCTGCCCAGACTGTTGATGGTGCTGGAACAAACATCTTCAAATGGTGTGGTCATACCTGGAGATGGATGGCTTACAGACTGCAGGAGCTAAGAAAACACTGTTGTGCTATTGCTTATGGGGGGCCAGCACTACCTGGCCATAAACTGCATGGTACCTACACCTAAGGTGCTACTTAAAATAAACATTGAAAGGACACAGTGAGAGTTTAGGTACTGGAAAAAACCCAAGCAGACAAAAATGCTATACAAGTCTAAACAAGTAACAGCAATTAAGAAAGTGGGGAAGGTTTGACCCATGTACCAGAATACAACCCAAGTAAATCAAGTGAGATCATGTGGGTGGCATAAAAAAACCTGGCTTCTAGAGCAAGCAGGCCCAAGATTTCTTTGCATTCAAGATACCTCAGATCTTGTTTTCACTTTCCAAAAATCAGCCTTGCTAAAAAATATGCTGAGCTACATTGGTGACAGCACATATGAAACCTATGTTTGATACACACGAAGCATGTGACATAGTAATTTACACTACAGGGTGAAGGGCTGGTGAGCATGAGTAGATTAGCCTGCAGTGTCAATCTCATTTAGATGACGCAAATACTAATTCTCAATAATCTTGTCCACTTATTAGGAAGGTAAAAGAAATAATGAATCAAATAAACAAAACACCTGCACTATACCAATACAGTATCTTTGGATGTCTGGTATGAACCTATTAGACGTGCTCCAAGCGGCACCACTGAAATGCACAATATTTAGGTACTGCATACACCATGTCTCTGCTAATGTACCTGATACTGAGTGAACACTTGGGCTGACAAGCAACTTCAGCAACTGAAGGGTGGCAGCATAAAAAAATGTACGGAGATCAGTGACACAGGACAAATTCAGAGGCTTATTCTCTAGCTGCTAAAAAGAAGACTAATCATATTTTGATAATCAGTTTTTAACTCATAAAAAACCAAAAAAAAATATTCTAAATTTCTCATTTCTGGCTCCAATCACATTGTGTTTTTTAAAAAAAAGTCCCAAAGTGTTTTTACAAGAAAGTTCTTCTTTGAGAAGAAAGAGCAAATGTGTGTACACCCATGACACAGTTTTTGGCCAACATTCCTTCCTCAGACAGCAGTTTGGGTTGTATTCACTCTCTCTTCTGCTTTTAATGAACTATTCTTCTATTTAGAAATTCTTCTTCTAATGTTTCTCCTTTAACAGTGAAAACAAAAAATCAAGTTTCTACATTGAGCGCTTTTTTCAGCCCACATAAAACCTTGCCATCTTCTCCAAGTCCATCAGGGCACCACTAAAAACATCTGAAGTTTTCTGGACTAGAGTAACAGTGACATGACTTCCCTTTGGTATCTGGACAACTTATTTTCACGTTGGCATCTGCTAATACCTTCAGTATAACCACCACATTTCTACACACCCATTCAACAAAGGATGTTTCTTTGCTCATGTGAAACATCACTCTAGCAAAATTAGGACTTCCTCCAAAGACTACTTTTCATAAAAGATCAACATTTAAGAAAAAACTCTGGACTGGTTTTATTTTTCATTAAAATTATACTCTTATTATGCTTTAATATCTATCTTGCAGTCTCCTCACTGTTTATTTGTCTGACTGCTTCTCTTCACAATGTGAATAGCTTTGGGGAAGATGGAAACTAATGACCTAGCTAAGGTTTTAACCCAGACCCCCTAGTGTTTCACCAGCTGTGCTATTAGGTTAACTGGCTGAATCTCCTCTGCTTCCCTCTCTGATATTACAAAACCCAGTCTATGTATAGCATCCAATAATGTTTAAATTTTTCCCATCCCTAAACCTCCCTCTGCTACTGCCTAGCCTTGAAATTCATATAATCTATCATTGATAAATTAGAATCTAGGGAAGGATCAGACAGATTACCCAGATGGTAGTCGGGGAAAAAATATCCAACCTTTCCTAATGCGAACCTTGCATAATGCTCTCTGATGCAAATTTTAAGTGCCGTACTGAGGACAGAGAAGGAAAGACACTTGCGGAGATGTTGATGCACTAACTAAACAAAAAAAAACATTGCTCATCCACCATGTTACACTTTATTTGTTACTCTAACATACCTTATACAAGATGCTTTTACTGTGATGCTTGAAAAATCAGGGCAATGGTGCCTTGTAGTACAAAAGCACCCATCCTGCCCTCCTAAATGCCCCTGAAGAGAATCCTTAATTTCAGTAGGTAGCTTGGGCTGCCGGAATTAATCTTAGCAGCAGCACGAAAAACCCGAGGAGTATATCTGCTTTGTACAATCAACATTTGTCCAAGTTTGCCTAATAACATGCATACATAGGAAAATCACGTTGAGAGCAAAGAAGGAATGGCAGTTTTTAATGTGTAGTATGCAAGGCCTGCAGGCTTCATGGTCTAAATTTCAGGCTTCAAAAATTTACCCTTCCCACAGATTGCTGTTCCAAGGTTCCTTGGATCAACTCAGATCTTCCTTTTGATGAAGTAAATACATTGAATATCACAATTATATATATATATATTTTTTGTTGACAAGACTAAAATACGCATGATGTGTCTTCTGTCTTGCACACATGTAAAATAAATCAATGTTTTCTCAAAAACAGAAAATCAGCATGTTTTCCTCAGACCCAAAATGCCTTTGTCACAGTCTTATTTTTACCATGATTTATTATTTGACTGATTTTTCCCTTCCTTGTTTTGCAGCTGGTCCCTGATGAGCATTTATTCTGCAGCCTTTTGGAACTCTTTGGGATAGAAAGAACTATCCAGTGTTAGCTAGTAATATATACATTACATAGACTCCACTTCACTGTCCTATATATTAACTTAAAATGACATCAAATGTCTTAGATCAGAGGTTCCTTATCTTTAGAGAAGCTTCATAAAAAGGTTAACTTAGTTTTTGAGGGAGTAGAGTGTCCTGAAAACAATGGTGCTGTTGAACAGGCAGACCACAGGCATCTCCCAGTTTACAGACCACCACTGGAAGCTGTCCCAGGGACAGGGGTCATACCCAGTAACTTTAGATCAAGCCTGGTGACAGCAACATTGTCACTTTGTCAAGTTCTTCCTCAGTAGCTGGTAAGGCTTCTCCTGCTCCCTGAGCCCAGAGGCAGGGAATTTGACGGCTGCCTAATGAACTCAGTGGAAACTTCTCTATTGAGAAGTCTCTCAGCTGGCAACTACATAAACTCTCTGAGAATAAGTCAATTGTGCTCCCTAATTTCAAAAAGAGAATTCCCAATTTAGTTAAAAAAATGAAATAAAGATTCATCCGCGAGTAAAACAAGATTTAACATCAGCTAGAAGAGCGCAATGACCAGCTGCTAGTATACAAAATTTATTTGTTGAGACCTGACTCTGGGTTTTGATTGCAGAGATATTATTATCTATCTCTAATGCTACTTCTGCAGTTTTGCTGTCTCCCAGAGTGGCTTATCAGATGTAAATCATACCCTTTCCTGCTTCAGTTCTTCTTGCAGATGGCCAGTGCTGCTGTATATTTAGTGTAGGCCACAACTAATCAGATCAACCTAAAGCTGAGACTGGCTGGTGTATGTTTGAAACCCAAGTACAGTCCGAAACCAGCATCCTGAAATGGCAATTGATTTCTTCAACAATTAACCTGTCTTGGCCGAGTAACATAATTTCTAATACTTTTGAGCAAGAAAAGCAGGTCTTCCTGAAATGCTTAAGAGACAAACAGATACAAAGCCATTCACTCCACAGCTCAGAGAGAAAAACAGTAACTTTTCATTCCAGAGATGTTGATTACTGATTAAAGTAGCTCTTTTTTGCTGTGCAATGCTAATCAAAATAGCAAAGGAAAATGGCATATATACATTAAAAAAACCTGCTCATCACATTGACTACATTTCAGTGCATTTCCACTTCTACAGTCAAATTAAAAATACAGAGGTAAAAACGAAATACGGCCTGATCCTTTGTAAAGACTGACGATAAATTTAGCACTCACTAAAATGAGAAACTGATGTAGTTTTTTGAGTCATCAAAGAAGTTTAGCACACAACTCTGCCGCATGGCTCTGCCTTCACATATGGATCTCCTCTGGGTACTTCTATGCATCATGTTCCTACTTCATCTCTTGAGATGAAAAAGGTATGTTTTACACAGTTAGTGTAACAGTTTCAACTTTTTCTTCTTACGTGATGCACTTTTTCTGGCTGTTGAGGGCACAGTTCCTCTAACCCCAGTTTTCCGGGCATGAAGATTTCCTCCCCAGCCTGGCACAGTATTCCTGCATAACAGACAGGGCTCAGCTCCTCTGCACTGACCCACTTGGAGCGCTCTGTGCAGAAGAGGCACTCAAACATACCTGTGGCTTTGCACTCAATGCATGTCTCAAGCATCTTTAAGAGCTTGAAACACTTCAGTCTACATCAAGTAAACTTATTACCAAGTCTGATTTAACCTTAAGTGGTGTCATCGTTAACATGGCAAGCAGAAGAATTTTAATGACAAGAATCGTTTTATTCTCTAGCTCCTCAGTGCTCTGAATAGATCCCAAATCCCCATATGAGAGCAAAAAAAACGTATTCTCAGGGAAAAAGTCTTTTTAAGATCTAAAAGCAAACTACAGTATCTTTTTTGTTGCAATAAGAATTCTTTGATCTCTTTTCTTCCTTTTGGTTTGTCTTTTTAAGAAGAAAATAGATTTCAGGGAAAAGAATCTCTACCATCAAATGTCAGTATTAAGCCATAAATCTCAACAGGAACTGTAGGTGCAAAACACCCAATTGGTATTCTGTGTCTTCCGCCCAAGCAAAAACATTTATATTTTGTTAGAAGAAAATACATGACTGTGGAATTTATGTAATGACTATTTAAAAATAAGCATGCCCAGAAAACAGTTAAAAGGGGAAAAAAATATCTATATGAAATCTAATGGGCAAATTAGGAAATTGTAGTTACAGGAATTCAGTTGCTACTTAGTGTTTATAGGGAAGCACAAAGAGAACATCAAAATGCCTGATCACATCCCATCTGTTACTACCCCTTGCTGGATAACATCTTGGCTGCCAAAAAAGCTATTTAAATTTACTACATTGCAGCTACTGATAAATATCATTTCTGTGAAGATCTAATACTAAATAAGGACAAGATCTGAGGATAAACCTTACAAGCAGTTGTGTCAAAAAGATCCGAATTTTGCTTAGTATAACATCTGTAGTCCTACCAGCCTACAGTTTCTTACTCCCTGTCCCTGTCTGTGATATGTTTTTAACAGAGCACACAACTGTACAACAATCCTCACAAGCTGAATCTTGTCAACAAGGGAAAGAAATAAAGCTAGAACACAAAGAATGTCATAAAGGCTAAAAATGAACAAGTACTGAGAGAAGGTGATGGAGAAAGCGGCGACTTCTATTCAACAATTTTGGAGGTGCTTACTCCGAGCACTGTCCATATAGATCTGACAGGCACAGAACGCTGCCATGAAACTGCCTCCAGCAATGGAATACATTTTCCAGCACATCACAGCAGCTGCAGCAGCATCAATTCTGCTTGCAATCCATGTCCAAAAAGAAAAGTTCTCAGTGGTCCTATTTCAGCATATCTCAAGGACTAATTAAATCCTCATTACTATCCTCTAATTATTCCAGTGCTCTGGGATTTCACTCAGTAAGTCCCCAAAGGTGCATTAGATGAAAAGGGTTAAATAACCTGTGTTGATTTTGAGACTCCAGATCTATTTCAGACCTTTAGCATATCATCAGCATTATCATGAATATTTAACTACGTACCGCTGTGAAAATTATAAGGGGAAAACAATTAAAGATTTTTTAAAAATTAATTCTGACCCATATACATTTGCACTAATAAATAAGGCTTCTTTAAGTATCTCCATTATGAGAGTGCTTGCTAGAGTAATAACGTGAAGTCATTAACTGTTTCCATTAAATTCAATGGTTTTCAGGAGCTCCCAATTCACTATTTTAATATAAGACTGAAACCTGACATGCACACACCCAACCACGTAAGGATGAAAAATACTACTTAGAAGCAGGTAAGTTTTCTAAGCTTTTTCAAAATTAGGTAAGGAACCATTCATTCCTGCAGGGGTAGAAGTGCCCATTCCAACATTATTGTGACACATATTCTCCTAATAGTGCTTGCAAAGGTGAGTATTTGTATAGGCAGACGTAAATCTCCGTTAATTTACAAAAGAAAGAATGGAAGTACAAGGTAACGAACAAGACAAAGGTTTCTTTTTTATGCTGAAGCTTCAGGAAACTAACTTAGGTTGTTAATTTGGATATGCTGGGATTCTATTTGATTCCTAGAAATAAATTCTGACTCATTGAACAATTCCGGCTACTAAGGACATGCTTGAAGTGTGACTTCCAAAACCCAAACAAATAAGTAGGTACAGCTGAATACAGGGAACTCAGGAGACTGTACACCTTAACTATTTGCTGAATGGTTATGACAGCTGTGGTATCATTGCTGCCCTACCTTTGGGCCTGATGAAACAAAAGTTCATAACAAGCTTTGAGTTCAACAAACACACAAAAAATCAAACCCCTACTTTTGATCATATAAAGTCTGGAGGAGGTATATCAGAAATGAGGAACAAAATGTGCATATTCCTTCCTCCTAAAAGCATAGCAAGTTTCAGTGACTACATCAGTTAGTCATGACCACATTGCCACTATGGTACCCCCAAGTAATGGTAATTGTTGGGATTCAGAAGCAGTAGACACACATGGAATTGAGTGGGCATGGCCACTCTTGCTTCTGCAAGAGTGTTCTGACACCAGTCCTACACAGCCTGCTCCCTCTGTCCCCACAGCTCTCCAGCTCTGACAGTCCATTAAGGTGTATGGGACTTAATTCATGCCCCAATACTTTTAAAGATACATGAGCTGAGACATAGGTTATGTACATAAAAGTAACTGCAGTTTCTTGTTACCTTGGACATCAAACAATGGCCAGTTACCAATTCTGGGACAAGGACAGAAGTTCCTATAACAGCATGCTCCATTTACACTGACCAGGTCCAAATGTCCTACAGCTTGAGCAGGACTTGAAAATTTTTTAAATTATTTTTAAAAAGTAAGCATTTTAATGCTTATTACAGAAAGTATGAAATAAGCTATATAAAAAGAAAGCTGAAGAGCACAGAAAAATCCAACCCTCCAAGAAATTCCTATATATTGTATATATGCGCAACATTACCAGTCCCCTCCTTCCACACACAGAACGTCCATGTACAAATATGCTCATTGCTTCATGCTGCACTGTATGATGGATGATGTGTAGTCTTAGGCAGGCAAACATAAAAATCTCAGCTGGGTGTTGAGTAACCATGGAATGAAGGGTAAAATTTAGTCAAACACTTCTGTAATAAAATAAGTGCAAACTTAATGGTTCAAGGTAGTGGTTTAGCATCCAAAAGTGCTACAGCTTAGACTCCACCTGTCAGTCGAGCTTCATGATGGCTGGTAAATAACATTTTTTCAAGTACTGAGAGCAGAGGATTCTGCCCAAGAAATGATTAGTAGTCTTTTGTTCATCCAATTCCCTCTCTAAACAATGAAGTAAATGCCATACAAAGCGCAAAAACAAACAACATCACCTTATCCAATGTAGTGTCACTGGGGTTTTTGTTTTCATTTTAATTCACTTTTTTTCTTTTCCTTTTTTGGGAGAAAGCGTATCAGTAAGCCAAGAGTTTAACTTACTGTAACAGATGCCCAAGGATCAGGTGTCCTTAACAGCAACGATTTTCTGCTCAGGTTTTTATCAGTAAATGACAAGCACCTTCCCTTTGAGCCCCCATCATTCCCCCTCCTTCCTTTCTTCAAGTTCAGTGGAAACCAGTTCAAGCAAGCAAAGGAATCAACTAATGTAACAGCCTTTTTAAAAGGTGAAGTTTTCCATTTCAAAGGAGCCTCTAATCAATGACAGTGCACAAAAGGGAATGCACGCATGTTTATGTGAGTACAGCACAGACTTTAGAGCAGCTTTGGGGAACATGTTCTGCAAAATCAATATGACCTATCTAGTTACAAATTTTGAATTTCCTGCATGAAACAAATGGACTTCATGTACAAGCTGGGTCACAAGGATCATGCACATTACAAGCGTTTTTGCATATGAAGTGTGCAAAAACTGTAACATCCCCAAGCATATTTTCTCTAAGAACATACCCACAATTCTCACTGCAGAGAGGAAAAAACAAACTAAATAAATCTCTACATTTTACTTCTCTTACTCTTATCTACTTGTTTGACTTCCCAGTTATGGCAGCTGTCTTCTCTGTTTTAGTTCTGAATACCCCTCTGCCTCTCCCAACCATCCAACGACCCCCAGTTCTGTTCTACAGCAGAATAGAGAGGTTTGACCTTCCCAGCTCTGTCAGACCTGCCTAACTCATCCCCCAAAGCCAGGTGAGGAACACACACTGCAGAAGTAATTATTACTGGGTAGTATAACATTTTGTGCCAAGACCCAGTTGTGCCCGGAAACGTACGCATCTTTCTGAGATGTCTTTAATTACATTTGGGTCTTTAAAGCCTCCATCTGATCCATTTTTGCTGCCTTGTGACATTCTATCCCACAATGCATCATATATTTGTATCGGGTACAGAGGCCATTCTTTTTTTCACCAAATATGTACAGTAGTCTAAATTTTTTTTAAGGGGAAAGTAAGTCCCCACACTAACAACTGAATATAAGGAAACAAAACAAACGATCATGGAATTCTGTATTTCATGTTCTCATTAATCAGCATTCCTGGAGGAGGGGACATTCAACCCTGAAAAACAGCAAAAAATAAGACTCTCTGCTCTTCTTTTTGAGTCCTCTTAGCTCCTCCTGGATGCTATCCCAGAAATTTGTCATTCTGTGAGTTCAACTTGTTTCACTGTGAGAAAACTTCTAGTATTTATGGTATCCCCATATGGTGCTACTTAGGATATTTCTGGAAGCAAGACATTTTAGGAGGGGCATCTCATAAATAACTCCATGTTTATCACAGTTATCATGCGTCTGTTTTGCAAGCCTGTCACTGGCACATGTTAACCACTGCATGGACAGGATGCCCATTTACAGCAGTTGATTGTATGTACGGCCATGCAACAAAGCTGTGACAATTATCTTCCACGAGCTAGGGAGGAAGGAGGTGAAAGGAAAAGGACTTAGAATTTATAAAAGGTAACATTAATCTAAAAATGCTCTATTTATTTTTGTGAGCATTTGTTAGGAAGCACCCCTTTTAGAACAGTGCTTTTGCCTGCAAGGTTTTCCCTTGCAAGATTTCCAAATGCTTGAACCATTTGACCTAAATATTTGATTTCCCTTTATATTTAAAGTTATTTTTATCCTAGAACTGGATAGAGGACTATCTTGTCCATGCAAAGATATTAAAGATTAGAATTTTAAGAACACTAGCAAAACTATTTCTGTACATCTTAATTCCAAGATAGACAACAAAAAGTTGTAATCTCTAGGACATAACTCAAGTATTTACAGAAACTGCCTTTATACCCTGGGCATTCACTGTGTTTTGAGAAAACCTTGTTTTCAATTATAGTTTGGTAGAACCTGCTATTCAATTGCTCTTTCCTCAGCGAAGGAAACCACCCCCCTCAAGCCTGTTACAATGAAGACTGCCATTATTTTCCCTGGGAGAAGAAAAGAAATACCAGGAAATCTCACATTGCTAATGTGCAACTTAAAATGAAGGCCGGATTTGGCACCAACTAAAAAAGCCCCAACACCTAACAAACCTCGGTCCTGTGGCATTGGTGACTGGCTCAAGGCAGGGTGGGAGCTGGATTCTGACTGGCTGCCAGGAGGCTGCGGTGGCATCTGACTGCCTGTAACACACAGAAAAAAGGAAAAACAGACTTGCTTTTAACATTTTAATGCACAACCAAGTCTTGCTGCATTTTTCAACTACTTAACAACAAAGAAAGTACCACCTATATAAGGTAAAGACAGAGCTCAACAGGTCTAACTTTTTTCATATTTTTTTCCTTTTATTTTTTGAAACCCATGGAGGAAACACGCACAAACACTTCTAGCAACAGGCATGGCAAAATGTTCAATTTCATATTGAGCGAGTTCCCAACCTCACCAACACGATCCAATTTATAGCTGCAAATCTCCTGACACATAGTTTAACAAAATCCAAGTTTGCTGAACAATAGGGCTCATCCTGCTGAGCTCAAACTGGCCTCCAGCCAGGCAGACATGGACTGCTGCCAACAATATTACCAATGAAAAATTCGGTCAATACAAAAATGACTAACAACAACAGTTTAAAAACTATTTCAATGAATCAGTGGTTTTAATATTGTTTGAATGTCCATGTAGAATACAGGATAAAGAATACTATGTGGGTGCACGTGGTGAAAGCGAAGCATGTTTGAACGATATCAGACAGCAAAGGGGTATCTTATTATTCAAATAAAAGCAAAGGGAAGTTATTTATTAAAATAACTAGTCAGAACAGACAGATCTATTTTTAATACCTCGAGAACNAAGGGGTATCTTATTATTCAAATAAAAGCAAAGGGAAGTTATTTATTAAAATAACTAGACAGACAGATCTATTTTTAATACCTCGTTCAAAAGACATCCAGAGTTCATCCACTACCAAACAAGAACAGCACTCACAGTGCTGTCTGTGAGGCTCAGGACACAAAATGTTCCCTTTCAGTGTTAATGGATAGTAACACAGTGATGCAAGTCACTCCTCTGGGTCACCATTCAACACCATGTCAAGCAGGGAGGTCCCCACTACCACCCTCGCAATGCCCCAGGGGGTCTCGTTCCTAAGAGTCAACTTGCCACAGGAGTAACAGTGAGACCTGGACATCCCCTAGGGCTCCTCTTCGCTCCTGGTCTGAGACATGCCCACTCGTGGCAGCCCAAGAGGCTTGAAGACCACCTCAGGTGGTTAGGCAGCAAATACATACTTTAAGCATTTAGACACTGTAGTGACAAGCATGGTATAAATAGCAGCAGACAGATTTATATCCCTCATCCTCAGAAACTGTTCAAATTGTTTTCCGTTTGAAAGAAATGAAACGAATAAAAACAGAGGCAATAGATTGGTGCCTGCTGAGACTCATTTCCTCCCGCTCAGCAGCTGCCCCTCCGCAGTGCAGGAACAAGAATCCTGCGGTCCTGGCGCTGGGAGCCGGGCTGACAGCGGGGCAGCAGGGGCTGCCCTTAGAGCAAGGAAGGGCCCCAACCTGGACAGAAAGGCAGGAAAGCAAATGAGTCTGCTCTGCCCCATCCACTTCCCAACCTCAAAGCAACCGGCTCTCAGCACCAACTCTGACGAAAGACCGGATTGATAGAGAACAAAACCTGTAAAATGTGGAGTGCAACCACTGCCTAGCTATTCAGAAGAGGTGCATTCGCACTAAAAACATGACACTCAACATTACCAGGAGCAGCTGTGACAACTGTCTCAGAGATGCAAATGCTGGACTGGAGGCAGAACAGTTCCTCCAAAAGACCAAACATGCCACTCAGCGCCCGAGGCTTTGGGATCCACAGCCCATTCACGAACTCTGAGGTATATGACAATAATAATGACAAATTCCAGCTTATGTTTTGATGTCACTCAAGAGCAGGCTGTGGAGATGGTAAGTGCCTGCATTATAAAGAGCGCTTTTGGGCTTGACAGGAAGGATTCAGTGACTCAATGACTATAAACAAACAGCATTCCATGTTAACACAGGGCCCTGCCACTTCCACTGTGTATGCCCGGGGCACTGCTATCAGACAGAGTACTTTAAGTAGACCAGAACCATCTAAGATTTTTACAAACACTTAAAAAAATTAGTAAAGGCGGGGTAGTCGTGACTGCACCACACAGCTCTCAGCAGGGTCCTCCTTTAGGTGGAGTCTTGGCAACTTTAAGAGATGCTATAGTGCACAGAATGTCTATGCTAGGCAACATAGTTTGCATATTATACATGGCCTCTATTTTTTTATACGAATAATAACATCAGTTATCTGGCAGTAACCTTATCCTGCACAAACCAGGAAAGTCAAAATCCAGACCAGGATATGTACGACATGTTAGGAAGAAATCAGTTTCATCTGCATCCTTAGGCAATACAGACTCAGGAGTTTTGTAAATTCACTGAAGTCATTAGCCTCTGCAAACATGATATTTTATCAGCGCACTTTTTACATATCCTTCTGATTTTTCCCTGTATTAAACAAACTTTAAAGCAAAATTTTTGCTTCACAAGGGAAAACTATTTCATAAATATACTCTAACAGTTAATGAACTTTCAAGAGAAGTATCCACTATGCTAATTATCAGTGGGTGCTACAGATTATCCAGGTCCTGGACATGAAGGCATCGCATCAAAATGTTTTCAGTCGAACTGCCATTTTATTCTTAGAAGTGATCTGAAAGGTAAAAGGAGGTTAAGCACCCAAATACCTTTGAAGACTTGAGCTGAACTCTTAATTTGGGTATCTAACTCCTATTGATTGGGAGCTGATGACAGGACTTTTAAAACGTTTGAAGAGCCTGTCTGCCATGCTTTTAAAGTTTCTTTGTCATGAAAAGAAATGACCTTAAAGATTTTCCATTTCTTTCCTTTAAATGATAGTAATCCTTTTCTCTTTCAATCGGTACTGCAGCTGTGATTCTTGGAAGACACTTTAAATAATACATGAACAGACTTTTGTATTTTATTAGGGAAGGAAAACTTCTACAAAAGAAAAACAATCTATTTTCTTTTATAACATAAATTCTACAACTGTTTAAGAGAGTCATGTTTATTCACTGACAGACTACTGTCTCCTTTGAGCCAATGACACACAGATGGAAGTTTAAACAGGTATGACCTTTTCCCATGTTTTACACAGCATTGTTGCCAGACTGGTGAGATACTCCACCTGCCAAAATTTATGTAAAGTGAAACTATGGATGTTTCACAATATTTTTATTATGCAAAAATCACAGAAAATGCAATAATGCATGTTCAAAGGATAGAAGCTTCAACAGTAGTTCTTTTCCCTATATTTAAAAGAGGATCAAGATGCTATTCAAATTTATATAGCTATCTAGTAAAATTAGTCATTAAAACTACCAAACCCAGCAGTATAAGTAATAGAATGTCTGCTATTTAAAAAAAAGTCAGCCGAAGAGGTAAGAGAATTTAAAAATGCTTAACAGAATATTTGTCATCTGGTTTTCTATTTTTTTAATAATTATGTGAAATGCTTTTAAAAATTCTGCACTTTGACATTCTATGCTTCAAATTGAGCCCAGAGAGATTGCACAGCACCTTTGGAAAAGATGGACTGAGAAAAGTACTAAATAGTGATTGCATTATGACTACAGCCATGCAGTGAAACTGTAAAAAGTAAAATCCTTAGAGCCAACAAAGCAAGCAAGAGCAGACCTCTGATACACTGCTGACGAGGGGTCCTTATGGTGAATTACAGTTCACATCAGTAATGTTTCGAAACATGCTGAGGGCTCTCTGCTTCCACCACTGCAATGACACTGGAGGATACTCGGCAGCAATACCCTGCACCAGCTGGACAGCACCTCACAGAATTATGCCTGAACAATTGAATCAAGAAAGTACTTCAGTGACCACAGGTTCCCTCTGGGAAATCACTAGTTAAGGGGGGAAGGATGGATATCAGCAGAGGAATTTTAAGGTGTGTGAAGAACTGGGGAATTGGAAGGTGGGGTACTGATCATAGCCTGTGTTGCAAGGGAAACACTAGGCTAAAGGAAAGGTAGAAGTTACAGATCTTGTGGACTGTATTTGGGACAATTCCCAATATAATTTAGGAACTACTAGCTAGGTCTGGATTAATGACATTAGCTAATCACAGCAGGGAATTTTAGTCAATGTAAAAGATGATCAAAATACTACCTAAGAAACCCTTCAGACCACCTTTTGGGTTGGAATATCCAAAATGCAAACATTTATATTCACAGATAAGACACAGGCCTTTTGTAACTGAAGAGCTGTAGGCTATCAGGTAGAAGTGGGAGAAGAAAAGGCAGGAAAAATCTGACCGTATTTGTTGACCTAAAATAGTTGTAACCTACAAACGGTTGTAACTAACCATTTGATGTGGCATCAAAAAAACCAAATTTATTACCAGGATGAACTAGGAGGACTGTTTCCAGCAGAGGTAAGACAACACAACATCCCTGCTGCTGTGTCACTGGTGTGCCTTCATATACACAAAACTAGAAAGCCTAATGAGAACTGGAATGGGAACCAGCTATCAGTATGACATGACAGGAGGCTCAAAGAGTAACTATTATTTAGTATCCCAAAAGCTAAAGCTGTGATTTTGCGACTTCTTTCTAAAAATACATTTGCAACTAAGTATGAGGGAGGAAAAGGAGCATGATGTTTAAGATGATAATCAAAACATGACTGGAATTTGAAACAACTTCCTTTTAGGAATAATGAGGTCCTGAAAATCTAGTGATTAAGATGAAATCTGATAAAATAATGGGATAATCATTACACAGTAGATGTGACAGTAAAGACTCACAGACCAGAAGGGACACTCTGGGTCTCAGATCCCTACATCAGAAATGAAAGAACATAAGTAGGCTTCTATATGGGAGTGTTTCAAACAAGCTTTTCAGGAAATTGGAAGTGAGGTGCAAATGACCTCAAAGCAAAGAAATTTTTCTATGGGTAACATAAAAGGAAACTGGTCATGTGTTTTGTGTTCTCTCTTCATCTTACAAAGCCTATAATCCTTTAAGAAAAAAGATGATTTTCCTCCTTAATTTATGCATTGTAACCAAGCTTCCTGGTGTATCGACAGTATTTTTTAAATTACTTACTCATTCCAGTGAAAAGCAAGGGTTGTCTGCATATCCTCTCAAATTAAGACACAGAAAATATTAAAACTTTCCCCGTACCTATGCAGTAATCTGAGTGCATGAGACATGAGGACCTCTTCAGATACAGCAGTCTGTGCTGGGATATGCAAAGTCAAGCACACTCAGACTAAACCTTCTGGCTTTGCTCAGAGCCCATTGCAGCTAATAACCCTTGGCCAGCACCAGCAATGCTGGCAATCCACTGCAGCCTGCTCACTGAGACAATTTCCACCTCCTTGTCCTGGAAGATCGGGACCAAAGCGAGATCCCTCCCTCCCTCCTTGGGATGCTTTCAGTGGCTGGCCAAGTGGCTTGCTGAAGGCGAGATGGGCAAGTGGCTGATTTGTTGCACTACAGCAACACAAAGCTTCTGGAAACAAGAGGCCTATCAACTCCTACCAGACTTACAGATGCTCTACAAAAAGTTATGAAGACTGTTGTTGGGCCCAGCCTTGATTTTCCATATTAGCTTAAAAACAAACACATCATGCTTCAAAAACACACAAGACTCCCTGACATACATGAGTATCACAATCCACATAACATCAACAAAAGGTAAAAAACCACTTTTCTTCTCATGAAAATACAAACTTCTCACACTAACTCTTGAAAGTTACACTCCCACCTTCTTTTTCCTATTTATGTACCATTTACCATAACAAGGATGGTATTGTGAGCAATGTCACTGTAACTTAAGTCCTAAATTGCTCTCAAATCTCCATTAAAAAATGCAGCACTGAGCCAAGGTGGCCTGGAGAACCATAGCTCTGATGTTTCCCAGCACAGATGCAATAGCATAAACACCTTAAGTTCAGAGTCGAAGCTACTTGTTTGACATGATATAACATTTAATTCAAAGCAAAGTTGACACTGATGGGATGAGGTAGCTGTTCAATATTTTCTTTCATCCTCATTATTCAGCCTGTAGTCCCAAGGTATTACTTATGGAACAACATCCAAATGTCACCCTTACTAGAGAATAATTCATTACATTATGGACTTTAAAAAAAGAACTAAGTAGTTGAAACTCGAGTCTGTAAAATGAGACATCCAAGTATTATTCCCAGGTTGTGTAACTCCTGAGTAAGGTATGAAGATTGTAACAAATACTCAGGAGTATGAAGTAAAATAATTGTTAGTACTGCCTGAACTGACAATGGGCTTGGTGGCGAGGGGCAGGAAAGTAAATATATTGCCCTCCAAGGCCAAAGCCCAAAGCCCATTTTGCTACAGAGGGGAAGAGAGAGAGGCAGCCGACACGGCCAAGGGGGTCTGTTTCATCCATGCCCCATCCAGAAGTCACCTCTGTGTTTGGATCAAAGTGAAGCACTTTCTCCTGAGATTTTTGGAAACAAACACAAAGCAAGGTGTCAATGGGAATCTTCAAAAGGCTTTCCAGGAGGTTATGGCAAGCACCTGTCTGCCTGAGGACTATTCCTCTCTGACAAATTCCAAAATCTTGCTACAAACCTTATGGATGCATCATTTATTTATTTGTATGAGCAAAGACATAACTCAGTCTAAATCTAGGGATCACTGCTTTTCTATCCTCAGTAATACCCACCCCAGACTTGTAATTTCACTTTACAGTTATGAGAAGTTTCATTTGGTAGAATCAATTCTTTCTGCCTTCATCTCTGCCTAACTCCACGTCCATTTAATGCATTATTTCCATTGAGCTCGGGAGAGTTTCCAGCCCAGGGTATTTCTGCAGGAGGCCAATCCAGAATGGCACAGCCCAGGATAGCAACCAGTTAAATCTTTTCTAATCCCTGCATTCAGAAATGGTGGCTCACAGCAGCTGGCACGCCGGAACTGAACAGAGCAGGCAAGCTCGTATTTCTCTCACCAGGCCAAATTAATAAAAACAAAACCTGATTTCTCCTTCTCGTTTTCCTATTCTTCCTGCTCCCCAATATTTTTCCTCTTTCAAACAATTTTTTTTTCATTTGAGAAGGCTAATGTTTGGCTGCCTTCTGAAGAAATGGGCACAGTGACAGATGAAAGGCCGTATTCACTGCTAATTCAGAATAGGGAAAAACCAACTGCTGTGCATTTAAGATTCTAACAACCTTGCAATTTTGTAGAGCCGTTTTCCCCAACCCGTTCTTTTGAAGAAATCTGCTTTTATTCTGTTAATAACTAACCACAGTTGCAGCAGCATGGATCCGATTAGCAGTTCTTACGCTACAAAGGGTGGAGGGGGGGAAGGCTGTGAACAGGGTTGCCAATTTGTCCACCTGGGTCCCCAGGAGAAAGATTAGATGAGGTGCCTGTGTCTTTCTTCCCCACTCGCTCACTGCTCAGCACTAGACAGACCTCTTCAAAGCTCAGCCACTGACTTAATTTCCTCTTTTTCCCCTCTAAAGTCTCATTTAACCACCCCTCCACATGTTTTGCACTCTGTGTCCCAATGTCCCTCCAAAGCAATGGCGTGAATTGGGATGAGAGGGGTTGGGAGAGGCTGCGGCCGCAGCTTGCCCAGCACTTTCTCTCACACCTCTATGGGGCCTCTGAATTGCTTTTAGATTTTGTAAATTATATTTTCTTAAATTTGTGCAAACCATTGGGGAAAAGTGTCTATGTTCTTCAGGGAATGATCCAAACCCTGTAATCATACTGTGTTTTTTTTAACTCTGTCCTTTTAAGCCTTTCATAAAAACGGCAGTTTTGCCTGCATTTAGACTGAAGTAGAAGATTGCAAAGGGTTGCATGGATTTAGTAATCCGTAATTACTTGGGACACATCATTACATGTTTGTTAATGCAAAAAGCATATACTTTGGCTAGAGAAAACCCATTCTCAATTTCTTTATAAAATGTCAATTAACTAGAATATAAAATTGTAATTGATACAACCACTAAATATCTAAAAGCTCCTAACAAAGGAGAAGGTAGTATTTCTTTCTTACATTTGGCTCATTTCATCCTTCCAGAAACGAAACCTACCCAGTCATACACCTGAAACTTAAAACTTCGGAATTCCATTTAGGGATTTAATTCAAGTTCCAAAAGGAAGAATTTTTCATTATCAATGCTCATTCTCTAGACTGCATTTATAACTACATGGAGATTTTTTCCTCTAAGCTGTTCTTCATTGTGTCAACTGAATTTAAGAGCCCGAGAAGCACAACAGATGTAGCAGACATACACTTCTAGTATTTGCCACCTAATAAAAACCTTAACTCCTAACTTTACCATTCCAAATTCTAAACAAACCACATATCAGTTTTCATTTATGATATCTGCAGCGTGAATACATGCAAGACACAAAAGAAAGGGTGAATGAACTGAAATTGCTGTTTCTTATCCATATTTCTTTTCCCTTGATCCAGCTACGTATAAGAATTTCTCAGAATAAATATTCATCATCAGGCAGCATTAACTCAAAAGACCACCAATGGAGTTTGAGTCCTCCCTACTTCTCCCAGCTATCTCAGGTTTAGCAAGCAGGTGGAAATTGGAGCAGCACTATGTGGCAATGAACTATTTAGGTAGTCCTGCCTGCTACTCTTCATACTAGATCATTGCTTGTGATTAATGAGCATTTTAGTTGTAAAATGCATGTGCTCTTACTAATACTACCCTCAAAAGGAATAAACTCTTGGCTAATCTAGTTTTTCTTATTGTGTACATTGCATGTTACACAGCCCTGGTCTCAATGGTTCTAAGGGACAGGGGAGAAAAGGGCAAGTTGAATGCATAAAGGATAAAAGCACCTGGAGGCAAACCTGCTTCCAAAAACCATTTGGTGGGTCTGATCTCCCTAGAAGACAAGATCTATCATACCATATTTCATCTTGCCTGACAACGATAAGCTCCAAAGACTGATGCAGAAGCGAAGCAATTCTTTATGTATTTTTAATCAACCGAGAACTTTCATCTGGCGAGCTCCCTCCACAAGGTCACACGCACCACGCGCAGCCACGTGCCTCTCATGCAGTTTGCAAACACCAACTCCTATGTCAGATTCTGTTTGTAAGGGGGAGTATCAACATTAGCAACCTCTGGTTATATCATTTATAAACATGCAGATGTGGATTATTAAAGATTAATGCATTTTGGGATTGGTGTCGGCATTCCGTTTGTCTCATGCCGAAAGCAATTCTGTTCTTCATTAGTCAACGACAACCCACATCACCCTGTTGTGGAAGAGAAATCAAAGGTGCAAGCATGAATTGAGAATAAGTGATGAAACTGATTACTAAGAAACTTAACGGCTGTAATCAATCAACACATCACAATAATTTGAGTCCACTGTTATCTGGAGATGGGGAACAAACAGAAAAGCTTGCCAACAGAGTGAACTGTTCTTCTGTGTTTGCTTTCTAAAATCCACTTTGCAATTTGACTTCCATATCTACCAAGCAATTCTGTCAAAGGGACACTCAAATTTTTCAATCTGCAGCTCAATCTGCATGAATTTTGTCTACAAGGAGGGAAAAGGATATCTTACTTTCCATTAATTTTTTAAAATGTTTTTATTTGAAGGTAGTGAGAATGCTCTTCTTTTGAAGCTAACTGCTATTTTCTAGCTGACATAGAATTAATTCAAGCTGTATTTGTAATTGTTCAGATTCCTTATTATAAGGAGGGACACACCACGTATCCGTCTAGTCAAGTCTGACACTAACTATGAAACATGAAGGCCACTTTAAATATCTCTAATGGCAGTGATACATAGTCCACTGAAAAACTGAAAACTGCAACAGCCTATCCCATCGCAGAACCCAAACCACTTTCAACATTTATGCTCTATTTTATCTAGGTATAACAACCATCTGTCAACAACAACAAAAACACATTGATAGAGACGTGAGAGACTTTTCCCATTTGCTCATCAATCACTGCTTAGTCTTGCAAGGGACAAGAGAGTGAAAGACAACCTTTTCATTTATGATAAAACGCAAATTAATGCCCTATTTGCCAACACAAAGAAAGAGAGACAATCTATGTTTGTGTAGACAAGTAATGACAGACTAAAAAAACCCCAAATGATCAAAAACAAATACACACTGCTTTAATTTTCTTGACAAAAACATATGTGGGTTGAGAAAAAAAAGAAAAAAATGAAAAGGTTAATGATCAAAGGTAAACAATAATTGTCCAAGGATGGCCTTAAAGCATACATCCGAAACGAACAGCAAATATCCCTGTCTCATCTTGGTGGCTGTGGCTAAGTATATTTGAATTTTATTACGTGAAGCAGAGCACATGCATAATTATGCAAATATTTTAACTGGATTTCAACAGCCCTCATACTCTAGATGGATTTGTACTAGCACGGTGCTACTGATGATTCACAGAGCTGCAAGAAGTGGCCTGCCATATGCATGCTGCCACAATGTCCCTAGCAGCAGATGCCCCACCATGCTGACTGGTTGGCCATTGCCAGGATGGTGAAAACAGGCCTGGCAGGAACCAACAAAGAGGACAAACCAGGTATGGGGCAGAGGACAGCTATGGGGATGTAAGCACCACTGATCTGGCCATCTGTGGGAGGTTTACATGATGCCTTTGTAGGGTGCTGGACAACTTGCAGCACTGTACTCCCCAAACTCCTCAGGAGGTTCAGTGCACAGGGGAGAAATGTTCGTCTCTGGCTTACACAGCAATTAAACATTGAAACTAAAATATGTGACTGTGAAATACAAACACTGATACACTAGATATTAAGCAATTGAAACCACTTAAAACTAAACTCCATAAATGACCCCTAAAAAATAACCACACAAGACATGCTGGTTTTGGTAATTTACTGTTTTTCTATCTGATGCTTAATTTTGGGGCAGTGGAAAACAGCAGGTTGATGGTGTTGGAATATGAAACCCTTTGTCATCAGGAAAACCTAACAGGAGCAACTTGAACAGCATGTCTCTGTCTCATTTCATCTCCTGCATCTGTTCTGAGAAGATTGCCTCTGCAGAGAAGGATACCTCCTTGATCTCTCTGACCAGACCGCAAGTGTGATAGGAGTGCCTTTTGTAGCATGGGCTCTCCTCATGAAACTCAACTGAGAGTGTTTAGTTAATTCATGAAGTCTTGAGACAACAGATTATTCATCAGTTGTGACCTGGGCTGAATTCTAATCAGTATCACGGGTTAGACGCTCCCTATGCTAGAAGCAATGCCTTGAGCTAGAGTGCCTTACAATTTGCTTACTTTTTCATCCTTTGAAAAGACAGAAAGACTCTAAATGTTGTTCAAACCATTCAAAAGAAAGGGTTTTAAACTACTACTATGTGAAACATTCACATATTTCATTGTAGGCATTCTAGATTCGCAAAACTGCCGAATAGATGTTTTGTGCACTAGCAATGATTAAGAACATAGCTACGTCAATGGCATTTTGTGTTTTGGGTTTTTTTCTGGTCTGGATGCCAAAGAACAGCATGCATCTTCCTTGCAACAAGCTGTTGCAAGATTTTTGCCTCCGGAGAAGCCAAGGGGGAAACACTGATAGATGTGTTAAAATAATCTTTCTAGACAGGGTGATCATACCCATTTTACAAAGATATAATCCCCTCTCTGGTTTTGCAATTACTTTAGGGTAGCAAAAACTTCAACAAAGAACATGGTATTACAAATTCATAAAATCAGATTATTTGGGTCAGAAGGGACCTTAAAGATCATCTAGTTCCAACTCCCCTGGCACAGGCACGGACACCTTCCACTAGACCAGGTTGCTAAAAGCCTCATCCAACCTGACATAGAACACTTCCAGGGATGGGGCATCCACAGCTTCTCTGGGCAACCTGTTCCACTGACTCGCTACCCTCACAGTGAAGAATTTCTGTCCAAAATCTAATCTAAACCTACTCTCAGTTTAAAGCCATTCCCCCTTGTCCTATCACTAGATGTCCTTTTAAACAGTTCCGCTCCAGCTTTTCTGTAAGCCCCCTTTAAGTATGGAAAGGCTGCTATAAGGTCTCCCTGGAACCTTCTCTTCTCTAGGCTCAACAAGCCCAGTTCTCTCAGCCTGTCTTCATAGGAGAGGTGCTCCAGCCTTCTGATCATTTTTGTGGCCCTCCACCAACATAGCTTCTTCTTGTGTTGAGCCCTCCAGCGCTGGACACAGCACTCCAGGTGGGATCTTGCCAGTGCAAAGCAGAGGGGAAGAATCACCTCCCTTCACCTGCTGGTCACACCTCCTTTGATGCAGCCCAGGATACAGCTGTCTGTCTGTTGTATGTTGTACAACAAGTGTACGTTGCTGGGTCTTTTTGAGCTTCTCATACACCAATACCACCAAGTTCTTCTCCCTAGGGCTAGTCCTGATCCATTCTCCATCCAGCCTGTACTTGTACTTGGGATTGCCCCAACATAGGTGCAGGACCTTGCACTTTGCCTTGTTGAGGTTCATGAGGTTCACACAGGCCCACCTCAGCCTAGGTCCCTCTGGGTGGCACCCCTACCCTCCAGTATGTTGATCCCACACAGAGCTTGGTATCATCGGCAAACTCACTGAGGGTGCACTTGATCCCACTCTTTATGTCACTGACAAAGACATTAAACAGCATTTATCACTTTCATATGACAGTCTTCTCTTCCTTAAATAATGTTTAAAAGGAGTCCGTGACATAATATCAGAGCAGTGGTGATTCATGGGGTAGGTATGCGGGATAGCTCTATCCCCAGGAAAATATTTTTCTGAATTTTTGTTTAAAATAAGATCTGCCCTATTGGCTTGTTTTACTGTAGCATCTTTTGGAAACAGTTCAACTCTTAGGCTTCTCTTTTTATAAGGCATGAAAGAAAGCATCACGCCTATTCAGATTTTTGCACTACAATGTCCCTTTGGACTATGATAGACTACTACTCATGTTTTTATTCTCTTAGCATTTAAATCATTCTAGTAAAGCCACACATTGACTAACATGCACAACAAGGCACAATTTCCTGTTACCATTCTACCTGGGTATCTCATTCCCATTCTTGCTTCATTTTTTGCCTGGAGTGCTGGCTGCAATGCTGTAATTCTGACAGGTCCTGGAATTCAAGCTAGCTAGCTGATCAATACAGGTGTGGAAGACCTCCAGGTTTGCAGAAAGTAGAGCTGAACACTGAACGGAACACATCCACTGACTCATGTAATTATCAGGACTAAAAATTTGGGGTATTTTTAATCAGAGAAGCATGCTGGCCACTGATTAGCACAAATGAAGAAGACTGGCAATAACATTCCTAAGCCAGAATAACCATAAATGGATTTCTTTCTGAAAATTATAACTTCATCTGTATCCTCAGCGAAAGAAGACATCAATCGTAATAAAAACAAGAATGTAGTTGATGTTTAACAGAGTGAAATTATGCTTGTTGCTTCAGAAAGTACATGTAACATTAAAAGCACAAGTCAAAATACTGATCTCTGTGAAAAAACTACATTTACATATTTCTAAAGCAGCATTTGCTATTCATTATTAGTAGAGCATACCCTTTTATACAGATAAAAATTGCTGTAGGGGTTTAAAAATAATAGAGTCTATTAACTCATACAAAATCTGCTTGTCTATCATGGGTTAAGGGATTCCTGGCCTATCAGCAATCTTCCACAGAACTCTTAATATTAAAAATTTTTGCTGCTTACATCGCAAGGGAGAAAGAGCTGACAAAAGCCTTTGGCCAGTGAGATCAAAATTGGGGATGGGGGGAGAAAGGGGAGCTTAGCTTATTTAAATTTTTGCTTTGTTAGTAAACTGGTATTGTTGGAGCAGGAGGGAAAAGGAAAAAAAAGGAGAAAAGTGAAATTAACAGCCACTAAGTCTTCTGGCAACAGCAGTGCATTTTGATGATGTGCTGTGTCAGCTTCCACTAATGGTTTAGGGTTGAATCAGGCACAGTTCAAGACCCAAAGCAGTGCAGGGCATCTCATCTCATTCTTTGGAAGAACACGTACCCTGATTATAAGGGGGCTACAAAATAAAAGAGATTAGGATTTCTGGCAAAGCAGGATAATGATCACCTTAACAGGAAATCATAGTGTCATTTTGAATCAATCAAAAACATAAAAGAGTAGGATTGCAGTCCTGTAATGAACATGCGCCAGAACGAGAAGTGTTACCATTCTGAGAGAAAACTACCTTTCTGAACACAACGCATCAAAGTTGCTTTTTCAGCTCTTAGGAGTTAATCTCCTCAATCTATTCCAGTAATGCGACTGAAAACAAAGGCTGTGTATGCGTGTGCCTCTTACCACACAAAATATCCATCCAGTATTTCAGAGAGCACAGGAAGGAAATGCCCACTGAGCCAGGGACGTGCCAATGTCAGTGCTGCCTGTGCCAGGTTGTTCCTGTGAAATTTTGTGTGCGGCACAAAGCAATGAGGGGTGGCAGGCTTGCGGTGGGGTGCAGAGTCAGCTTAAACAGGCAGTGGAAGAGAATCAGCCATTTGGGAGATTTAATAAGAAGCTGTTCATTTGTCTGCCCTTTTGATATAAAATTAGTCTTCAATTTTGTTGCAAGGAAGGAGGCATTGGAAAAAGGATGCTTCTCTTCCAATAAACCCTGGGAAAGCAACACCTTTATTTTAACGGCCTTCCCAGCAAGAACCCCCTGCAACATTTTGGCTTTCCCTAGCCATAGCTATCAGCAACACAACAGCTGCTCATTTTACAATGACTTGCTGGAGAGAGAATGATTGAAAGAGCCAATCTATGTCACATTGAGAAGCTGTGGCACAACATCGCAGGAGGTAATAGGAGAGGAATGAGGTCAGAACAAACAAGGGTAGGGTGAGAACGGAGAGGAAAATAGCAATGAACAAAATTATTAAAGGCAAGGTGCTGTACTACACAATCTATGTTTAAAAATGGCCACAACCTGAACACTGAATGCTGCAAGCAGCCACAGAAATGCGAACAAGCTCTGTGCTACTTTTTCATAGGGTCTCAGGAAAGTGGCTGATGACAAAAGCTACCAAAATCTTCATAATGGAGCACAATGGTGGGAACACACTTAGGTGAAAGCACAGTCTAATTCATATGGCTTGAAAGACCCATCACCCAATGGCATCCCACTAATCACAGGGTTTTAAATAGCAGCCTTGGAAGTGCCATTCTGTAGCCTGAGAAATGCAGCAGCATCAGCAGCGCTACCGCAGCTGTCTGTCTCTCCTCTGGAGAGCACAGCACTAGTTCACACCTGGGAGTTCACCTTTAGCAGAAGATCTGCAAAGACCAAGAGCTCATCTATGACAGGGAAACGCCATTCATAAAAATCTTTCCTGAGAAAGAACTGCTTTTGTGTTTTTGCAGCAGACCAGAAAACCACTGTGCAAAATGGTGGCACAGTCTGTATGAAAAGGCAATGCTTTTCACTAGGAGAGTTTCCCAAATGAGCTTTTGGCGTTCAGCTGAAGTGATGAAGTGACTCTGACCCTGACTTCTGAGCCCACCTCCCTTCTGTTTTTACCCCACAAGGATCAATTGGTTTCATAAAGATTATTACTTTCCCCTTCTTATTTCCCACGGTCTTATTCCCGTCCTTACCTATCCCGGCTACAATAAAGCTATTTTCAGTGTCACAACACTTTTTCCCTATTCAGCAATCAGGCTGCTAAAATGACAATCCACTTACTTGCCTGAATCTGACTGTGGGAAAATGTTACCCTTCCAGCCAGGTGGACTATCTGGCTTTACTCAACAACAGGGATGGATTTCTGCACTACATACAAATACTTGCAAATACAAAGCTACCACACTACATATAATGCAAATACTCTAGTCCTGAGTCTGTCCCCACTATTCCTGTTCCACCAGACCATGTGCTGCCAGTCAGAATGGCTGGAGATGGCAGAAATAACTGCAGGGCATGCACACAACATAAGGGCTCAACATGCTCAGGCCACATTAAGTATGCAACATTCCTGTGTGTATTGAGCTTACTTCCCTTTGCTTATCTAGTTTAACCTCTGCATACAAACAGGCACGAACATTTCACACAGATACCTTTGTATTGAATACTGAAACACACGCTACTCACTGAATTTTAATCTGCACTTGGTTTACAGCAACACTCAAGTCATCTAATGAAAAGGCAGCAGTGCTTTTGTTTCTTTTAACTGAGCTCCGTGTTTATTATTTTGTGGTTTTGTCAGCAACTGATGTTATCCCCAGGGTAATGTCAGCACTCTCCTACTCTTAGGAATTCCCCTAGTATTCAATATGTCAGAAAATGATAAAAAACCTTGAGTACCAGAAAGAGAATAAACTTATCTGAAATACCAAATATACACTGTTGTCTGTCTCCCTGCAAGTAACATACCAGATGGGTAAGAACTGGAATACTGCATGCTGGTTTTTGGTTTTTTTTTTCCTCTGGGTATCGTAACAGACTTCCACAAATTTCTGAATGTAGATGAATGACTTTGTGTTATACTCTGTGTTGCACAAGAGAGTGAGCGGCAAGGATGCCACTGGTATTCCACTTACTACTGGTGAGGCTGAATTCCTAGTAACTTGTTAACCTTTGCAAGTATTAAGAAATAACTCATACAGTATTCTGTATTCAGGTCCAAAATTACATTGTCACAATATGGGGTAGGAAAATCTCTACCTCATCCTGTGGGTCTGTAACCACCATACAAGCTTGAGAGCCAAACCCAACAAAAATACACAGAACTAAAAGAGGATTCTGTAAACAATACAGAGAAATCTGTGACAAATGACATAGAAACCAAATAAAAAAATTCACATGGGTTGATGATAAAAAGATTTGTCATACAGTTATGTGGAGTCAAGTTCAGAATTTTGAGTACTCTGAGGGTTTGGCAGCTGAAGTTTAGATGGAAATTACTCCTGCTCTAAGTATGCCTTTTTTTTTTCAGGAAAGGGCCCTAAAATTGGAGGTTTCTCAGAAAATAAATTAACTTAAAATACAGGAGTATTTATTTATGTATTTAATAAACTTACTTATTGGTTTAATTCTGTTTGTTGGAACACACTTACCTGGAATACTTGCTGGAGAAATAGGACCAGATCTTGACTGGTTGCTTCCAACAGGTGAGCCTACAGGGGAAGGTGATGGGCCCCCAGGGATGCCAGAGAGATGTGGAGAAGCATGAGGGGAGAATGGAGACTGTGCAGGGTTGCTCTGCTCCCCTTGGCTGCTTGTAGAGCCTGACGCGCTTACAGCCGAGCTCAGGGTTGCTTCAGTTCCAGTCGGCAAGTCATCAATGGATCCAGATAAATCCTGATGAAAAATGGAAAAAAAGGAACATAAGTTGTTATATGAACTAATACTCAAGGCCACAGGACTCAAGACAGGCATGGCAATGAGGTCCACTAGTTTACTTATTGCAGCAGATAACTGAGAGGTTGTCTTTAACGTTGGTTCATGTAGTTAAATGATGGCAGAAAACAAGGATATTATGTACAATTCTCTGCTTAATCACTAGTTCTTTTGAGAAAAAGAACAAGCAAGGGCAACAGATAAATCGGAACCCAATTCACTCAGCACTGAATTTAACCTTTTCCATCTGGATTACGCTTTCAAAATTAATCCCACAAATTCTGCCTGGCCATACCAAAACTAATGAAAATGATACATCAGTTTCACTTTCACATGCTATTTCATTTTGTGGTTTGCTATCGTTACCATCACAGCTTATACACTTCACTCTAAACCATTATCACGAGAGGAGAAGGGTCTAAAACACGCAGCCCTTCTGATACTCCCATGCAGCTCCTTTGCCCTACAGCAGAGACACAAGAAGAGGCCCTGCCCTCAGCAGCAGCACTGGACCTGCTGGCCACCGGGGAGCAACGAAGGCTGCTCCTCCACTTCCATCAAATACCACTGCACAGCTCACGGTTTCTCTTCAATTTCATCTGAATACACTGCTAAACACCTACTCCGTTTCAGTTCATAACTATTGCTTTTTCCATGAGAAATTTCTTCTGTAGGACATAGCGCATCTGAATTCTAACTATGAACTGCTGGACGTACTTCCTGAAGCTGTAACATGGGAGTTATACTGGTCTCTGAATCTGTGGGAGTGATTTGGTTTTCTAAATAATTTTAAGATCAGATATGAAAAACCAAGAATACTGTGACAAAGAAAGCACATGCTCCTTAAATGTCAGGAAAAATGTTAATTCCTAAGCATCACAGAAAATCCTCACAGAAACTGAGAAGCACCAATAGCTGTGCTTCTGTAGCTGTTGGCGAGGCACAAGCTAAGGAGCATGTTACTATTTCTATTAGCAAATTAAGGAGCAAACAAGAGACAGAGAGCTACCTCACACATAAAACAGGTCATTAAATGACTTCTGAGGCTTCCAATAACTGGGTTGAAAGAATGTGTTACTTTGGCTGATACTGACTTCACTTGTTTGGCATATGCAAGTGGTTGTACCATAGACAATGGGACCCCTCCTCAGAGCAGCACAACAAGAATTGGGCTTTGTAGGAGCAAAGAGCTCAGGCAGCAAACCCTTAGTGCTGCCTAATTTTCATAACAAAAAATAAAGTTGTTCAGAAGTTACAGAACATGGATGAAATGCATGTTGTGTACTTCAAGTCAGAGTTCAGCCTGATGATGACTTCCTCCATGATGAAGCTCATGGCCAGTCTGCCCTAAAGACAGACATAGTCAGTCTTCCAAGGCATGGGAAGAGCAGGATTAACAGTTTAAACCCTGGTAACACTCATTAGAAGCCACCTAGAATGGTACGTTATTCCTCCTTGTGCATTAAGTTAGCAAATATGATCCAGCCAACTTAGCTCTCAAAGACCTTCTTTCCAATGAATTTCCACAAACACTTTGAGAACAACTCTCACCACAGTTAAATTTTACATTTCTGACAAGCATGAAATTGTATGTGTATTTCATTAGGCACAAGAAATGCAAAAATTGAATCTAAAACTTCAGCCTATGTGTGGAAGCTGCATTCACTCGATAGTACACTTCCAAATCCCTACAAATGGCAATTTAATTGTGAAACAGGTAATAAACTATTTTCATTGTTTCTTTTTTGAAACTCTTAACTGTAGAAAATGTAAAAAGAAATAACACTACTTGGTACTGTATAGAGCATCACTAGACATTTTTCATAGTAGAATGTACTTGGCAAACAGGTAAGCAATTACTGCTTTTCCATATATAATACGGTATTCTTCTAAATGGAATCAAATCGCTCCTGTCACGACGCATAACAAATGCTGCAGGAAGTGCTGATAAAACAAATACTGTTGAAAAGCATGTAATAAACCCCTGCAAACTAAATGTAGCAGAATAGAGTCTATTCTAAAGGAACACAAATTCTGTGTAAAAAACCGGCAAGCACCCAACTGATAGAAGATATAGAAAACACACATGTAAACACTCAGAATAACAAAGATTTTAAAAGGATGTGGAGTAAAGCTTTCATTTGTTTCAGCGAGTTGCGAAATACTTCAAAAAAAGAATCAGACAGGATAATGAAAAAGCCATGAAGCAGTCAGTGCTGGCCATGATGAAATTATCTGCTGTATGCAGACTAAGACAAAACTTGGGCATAGGAATGAAGTTCACTTTTCCCATCAGTTCACATCTGACTTCTCTAGCCTTCCACAAGGGTAAAGCCACTGATGAATTCCAGGCACTTCCTCAAGTGCCTGCCTCCTGGGGACTTCCTCATGCACCTGATGCAACTCCTTCACAGATGTGAAAAAGAAAGAGAAAAACCTGCAGGACAGCAGCCTATTTAAAGAGCAAAGCCATGTAACCCTCACACAGTGCAGGCTGAGGGAGCAGACTGGTGGGTTCAGCACACCCCTAGTGCTTAATGTAAGCACTGGGACTTCCTCTCAGGAATGGGGAACTTTGCAATCAGCTCATCTGCTGAGGATGCTATGGTAGTCTTCACTCGTCAGACCCATCAAGAAAGCCAGGAATGAGGCTGCTCTCAGGATGGCATGAAAGGCTGCTGCCTATCCAGAAGCCTCCTACTTTGTATTATAGTAGGCAAAATAAGAAATATCAGCTGTCCTGCACAGGGTGGTTGGTTGGGCTTTTTTTTGGTGGTGGTTTTTTTTGTTTTGTTTTGTTTTTCTTTTCTTACATACACTTTGAGGCCTTACCTAATCTTCTAAGGTAGAAATACTAAGTAGGTGAGAAACTGGGAAAATTCCAGCATACAAAGGCTTTAGAAATACCTCAGTTCTCCACAAAAGCTAATTTCAAAATTAAAGAGAAGCAGAAGAAAGACTTTATGTGAAGCACCCGGACAGAAAGAGCAGAAGTCGACTTACTGTTCATCTAGTATTAATATTTTACTGTTTGCTTTTACCTCATATTAACAGAACAGTAATGAAGTTGTGCAAATTCCACATCACAAAAATTTATTTATATATAAAATACTATACACGAACACATTATATAGGTAAATTACATGGATATGCTTGCATTTATTTAGCATATCCATATGTAAAGCTATTAAAAAGCCTACTAATAAGAGAAATTCACAGTGGTTTAAGCATACAGCCTAGTTAACAAAGAAGCTCTGTAACTAATACTCCTCTAGAGGACAATTTAGTCAGCAGGGCACCAACTCTATTCTTCTTTTATAAGTACTATCAGATCTATGATGCCTGTAAAGAACAGAGAGACCTTACTTACTGCATCTCATTCAAGCCAAGGCACCTTCAAGCTACAGTGCTTCCATTTATCTTGTTGGAAAGTTGGCAGTTTAGGTAATTGCTGGGATTCTTTTAAGGGGCTGGTGTCCCCTTACCCTAAGGCATGCCTTAAATTTTGTCTCGTTTCAGAGGCTTTTTCTGGAAAGCACTCGTTTCTTCCAATAAAAATCCAGCAAGTTTAGAATTACCAGAAATCTCATGTTTCTTATAGGTATTTCTTGTACAGCAATCTTATTATTCTTATCTATGATTTTGTTATGACTGTATTTTCAAATGTGACATGAAATCTAAGAAAAAATGAAGGACAAAATATTCTCCCCCATCGCAAATCTATGTTACAGTTCTGTATTCTCTCTGTCAGTTTTATAGCCTTTATTATTCAGGACACCCCAACCAGCTTTCAAAGTTCATTTCTAGATAATACCTTGATTACCAACTTGAAATGTCCCCATGCAGGATTTATATCTTTTAGCAAAGTGTTTTATCTCCAACTATCTTCACTTCTAGCCTCCTCTTCCACCTATGCACAACCTTTTTGCTTGTCTCTCTGACAAGTACATGAGCTGAAATGAACAGGATCACATTGTGCTTGCGATTATAATGTTATGCCTTCCTGGCGGTACGATCTTATCAGACTGACAGGAGAGACACTCTTGAAACAGCACACCAATTTACTATTGCAATGTGGGCAGCAAGGGGTAGAAGGAAGCAAACTGCTTATACAGACCCAGGAAAGCCAAAGTTACAAAGGGAGTACCAGAAAAAAAATCCCAAACCAAACGCCCATATATAATAGAATAGCATTAACTTATCAAGGAACACACCTAGATCCAATGAACAGCAAAAAGGACACTACAGTAATACCAGCTCAGTAATACCACCACGATTTTACACTCTTGAGTGTGACAGGATTACAGCATTCACCATGGAGCAAAAATTTATACCACAAACACTTCATGAACTTGTCAGCTTTGCTCAGCAATGCCTCAGCAGACATAAAGCAAGACTTTACTAAAGGGATCCCTTGCTAAACACTTACAGTTCAAAAAGAATAAGCACCTTCTCCGAGATGATTAAAAAGAGACAGCACCTTGCTAGCAGAGCTCCTACACTACTAAATTACAGTCCAAGTTTGGGGCTCTTTTACAGAGATTGTGCAGAGCACATACAACCTGTGATTTATTTAAATTTTCCAACTATTGCCTACCAGTTCCTTTATGCTCAGGGAGTAGAAGAAAAACAGAGGTATTCTGTAGACATTAAAATTAAAGACACACAAAACCTATCCATCTCCAAGAAGCTGAAACCCCCAGACTCTACCCTACCATCCATTTTGCTAGCTTGAATCCCAGTGCTACGCGTAGGGAACTGCATCAACTGACTGGCTGCAGGATCAAAGCCCTGCTCATTCCATTCAGGCCTTCCTGCAGTATTTCATTAGGATGGAGGATGGTGCTTGCTCAAAAGACAGGATCCTGCATGAAATATCCATCTCTTTAACATGAATCACGACTTTGGAAGTAAAATTATATATACAACCAAACATATTTTACATGTAAGTATGTAAATACATATTCAAGCAGACATACACTCTGCTATTGTTTTCGAGCCATGGGGGATTATGAACAATATGCTCTGTAATTGAGATTAACTTTGAACAAATGATTTGGCTGACAAACACACATACGCACACAAAAGAAAAACCCACAATAGCTCTGCTTAAATTTCAAGATATTTGTAAGACCTCTTTTCATCACAAAGCAGCCTATAATAGTACGTTTCAAGAAGTCTTCCAAAGGCCCTGCTGGTCACACTGTGGGGGCAGCGAGTGAGCTAACAGCCTCCCATCGCCTACGCAACCGGAAAAACACACGGGTGCAGCAATGATTGGGACCACATGGAAAATCCTTTCATTTTCAAAGGCTGCTATCCCCTATAAGGGTGTCTTCCTTCCAAGCCAGATGCATAACTACCCTCAGCTAAGCAAAGGCGTAAAAATGTACCTAACACACATCCTTAAAAAAATTAACAGGTGACAGCAAGGCTGCCATCACATTTTTGCCGAAGTGGCTTTTACACTCCACACAGAAGTTAACTGTGGGGGGAGAAAACAAGGCTCATTCTCTGAATCTTCTTAATTCAAGGTTTGAAGAAAGAAAAATAGAGAAGATCACTTCTAGTACAAACGCCTCCTTGAGGAAAAAGCTTGATTTCTACTGACAGGCACAACTCTACCTCAGAAGACATTATTATAAGGAGAGAACTTGTTTCACTTGCAAGACAAAGACAAACTTTGACAATAGTTGGGCAGAAGTACTTCTTAATTACTCATGGTACCTAAAAGTATTACTTAATTCTGCTTACTATGTTTCAGTGGGGTTTTTTTATCAGATTTTTAACTTCAATCTCTACATGGTAAACTATTCATGCAATATTCTAGATGAAGGGAATTATAAATATATGACAAAAACACTAGCTTCTCACACTAAATTTAGTGACAAAGCACCACTTGCTGGGGAAACATGTTCCCTTCATTCTGTGGAACTCACATGCTTCCAAAAGTAACTTGGTTACTGAACTGTGTTGCAAGTACTCTGATCAGTATCAAGTACTTTCCCTGAGAAGTGATAGAGGCAAGTCCCTGAGGATGCAAAAATCTTTTCCCCGAAAGCCCTATATTCACTCAAGCAACCAAGAAAAAGTGCAGTCAAACAATGTAGTGCCAGTCTTTTCAATCTATGGGATCCTGGAATTAGATCTGTCTTCAAGAAATTATCTACAAAAAGCTGATCTGAAAAAACAGATTCAAATCACAGCTTACTACCAAATTGCTAAGCAAATGACTGTTCTGGATAGTTCCTCTTTGTAATTTGGATATGAAATTAAATCCCAGTCTGAAAAGGTCTTCCTGACTAAAGTGCACAGAAAATACTGTTTCTAAGAAAAGCATTAGTCCTAATAAATAAATACTTGTTGAGAGTAGGGAAAGAGTAAAGGAAGGCTTGCTTCTTTTGTTCTTTTTCAACGCATTCACTAAAACAAGTATGAATTTTGCTGATTTGGGTTTTTAACTGACTCAGGTTCTCTCTAGACAACCAATGGGAATGGTTTAGCTGCTAAATATAAAGGATCTTAAGCGGACTCACTGCAAAATCAGAACCAAACAAATAAGCATACATTATTTTTCCCCTTTCTTTTTCCTTTTTCGTGTAGCTCCTGGTCCTATGCACACCAAAGCGTACAGGATGCCTTGGTGCAGAGTGTCAGTGGCTCAGATCTCAGGTTAAGAGCCTGAGCTGTTAAGACTATGCAGACTAGGCAGGAGAGGCCGTGGCTGAAGGCACACCTCTTGCACATGTGCTGCAGCCTTGCACCTTCACCCACAATGAACACCACTGTGACAGCACAGCCTGTGAGGGTCAAGAGATGCAAACCGCCTTTGCAGCTGCCCAGGCAGGACTGCCACCCAAGTGAGGAATATGATTTTATTCTGCTGAATATGGTATTTCAATGTACCATTCAATTATCAGTTCATTTAACAACAGAGTAATTTCTTACTACATTTGTTTAACAAGTAAAGGATCTGTGTTTGTAAGACAACCTTAACTAAAAACAGAAATTGTTGACCTGGGGATGCAGGAGTCCAAGAACAGAACATGCGATGCCCATATCTGTCAGACACGGGATGAGAAGCTGCTAAGATCGATACAATCGCAGTTCTGTGCCTACACTGATCCACAATGGGATCTTCTTTGCTTGTCCAGACAAGAGCATTACACCAAAAACAACTTAGAGAAATTATAAATTCAAAACTAACACCATAGCTTCAAGGCACCAGATGAAAGCCCAGACAGCCCCACACCTCCCTGCCTGCGCCGAGAGCCGCTCATTACAGGGTCTGCAGCTCCCTGACCGTTACCAGGAAGGGGGCTCCTGAGCCCAAAGCTCCATCAAGGAATCTCCTAATGGCATAAAAACCAGTCACTATATAAACATTGACTCCCATGCATGAAACGATAAATACTAATGACCTATGTGCTGTCAAAGCAAATTGACAAAGTCTAACAAGGTCTGTAAAGAGGTAGGGGACACAGCCTGTCTGACAATACTTTTTTTATATAGAAAATAAACAGCAAATCTCCAGAACAGAAAAACAATAACATGGCATCTCTCAAGATATGAACTCCACTGTTTATCTCTGAAACAGAATGCTTAGCACGTAGAATTTCTGAAAATAAAATTTAAAGACAAAAAGCCATGAACCCTCAGGAGTAATTTGTTTCTTCAGTATTGTAGCAAAGAAAAATTCCCAGCCAACAACTCTTGTAGCTACAACATCAGCCATTTATCATCAATAAATTGTCAACACTTAAAACAACCAAATCAATGAAAACCACAACAAACTGCCCCTATGAAGAAGAAAGAAAAGCATTTGCATAACAGCAAGCCAATAAAATTTAGTCGTACTCATACTACTTCCCATCTATAGTACCAATCTTAACCATTGCCAAACAAGAAATTCCTTCTGTTAAAGTTTTTTCATATAAAGAACAGTGAGGTGAGCCACAACTTTACTTTTTTGCATCTCATTGGATTACAACCATTTTCTAGACCATGTAGCCTACAGTTCCCACCCCAGGGAGAAGATGGACTAAACTGGTAGGATAAAACAAGAGCAGAGCTGACTGAAGCAAAACGCGCTGATCCAAAACCTTTCAAGCTCTCTGGAGCTTGTTATTTTGGGGATCACTATCCTCCTTCCTCTATACAGCAAGCCTAGAATTTGAACTGCCACTGCATGACCACCCTGCTCACCAGACCAGACGACTTTCCTGACTGTACTTCTGGCCATGCTGAATTCGGCATCACAAAGCCATAGGCAAAACACCACTGTTATTCCTCTTCCCATTACCTACTTGTTCTGCTTTCACAGCTGATGTAAGAAGAAATCAGACTAAGAAAACAAGGAGAAGAAGATCACATCACAAGACGGACAAATACAGATCTGAGCAAAAGCGTATGAGAAAGAACAAGACATTACAAATAGAACATATGGGTTGGTAGAACTGAAACAGACCAAAAATTTTAGCAAGAGCAGCAGCAACATGCATTACAAAGAGTTGCTTACTCCCTTTATTCCATTTACTCTGGCTACTATCCTTTTGGAAACCTGCAGTACATGAAGTCAGACACAGACCATCCTTGAGACTGCATATTCAAAAATCTGATACTTTGCAGGTGTGGCTCAAGCAGAAAGGAGCAAACAAAACTTCAGAACACCGTAACATGAAATGTGGTAAAATTCACACCATGCCTGTCCTGCAGTACACCCACATGAGATTGCAGAGCAGAGATTCTCAATAGGTCTGTGCAGGGCAGCTCACGTTGGAGAAGCTCATCAAACATGACCACACAACCTCATGCGGCTGAATGTACCTTACAGTTTACTACTACAGACATACCCTGAGTCACAACACACCTATTTTGCAATTATTAATTAACATCTTTCTACATGTGCTCCTCAGAGTATCCCACATAGCATTCAGAAGGCATTAGCCATGCTTCAGAGTTTGGACCTCCAATAGTACCTCCTTTGGAGATTGCAGTTGAGAGAACAGAAAAAGTGTTGGTCCAACAACCAACTGCCCAGTAATCTCTAAAAGCAGATCTTTTCATGCCACAGTAAATTAGGCAAGTTTGCAACAAATGAGTTGTTCTGACAGCTCAAGGCCACCTACGTACAGAGCACTATAAAGGGCTGAAACAACTGAAGAACCTATACACCTGTATGCCCAAGATTTAAAAACTCTTGATCTACAGTGCTTGCCTTTTTTCTTTTTTCATATTAATACCTTTTGTAGAGCTACGGTTTGATAAAAAGGGATGTCCCAGCAGGTTACCGTGGGAATAAGGATCTACAAAACATAGTTTTTCATTAGCTTAGGGCTTGCGCATGCATCATACTGTGTCTCTTTCTTCTCTCTCCCACAACACCCTGTAACCAAATACCACAATTCAATGAGATGGTAAATAAGCCCCAGACACATCTTAAACTTCAAAAACACAGGTGCTCTGTTAACTTTTCATCTCTTCCTCTTGAATCAGAAGCAGAAAGGAGGAGAAAAATGTATACATCAAAAAGACTGATAAATGTTAGAAAGACTTCCTTTTTAAGGAACTGAATAAAGTAACTTCCCTCAGAGAACAATATTAATTAATGAATTCCTATTTGAAATACTGGATATGCAGTGTTATATTGGGGTATCAGGCAGAAATGAGCGATGTAAGGTTTACTTCAGTAAATTCAGCCTAGTTTGACACTCCAGGTTCATTCTCTCAGCATCACACAAGAATGTCTCATGCTCCTCCCTCTTTCTTTTTACTGAACCCAATGCTACCCAGCAGTGCAAAGTTCAACAATCAGCATAGCCCAAACGAACGAGGCTGTGATCACTCTGGCCCTGCTTTGTTCCTCACCCCTCGCCATGCACACAAACTGCTTACCTCTTGCTGAGGTCTGTGGGCCACAGCAGCAAAACCAAAGAATTACCCTTCAAGAGCTGTTCACTCAACCCCTCCCACCTCTACATTCTCCAGTAACCTGGGAAAAGGTTGGGAAATGAAATCCAAGGCAGCAATAAAGCAGAAAATAAACTTTCAGATTGCTTCTCACACATGCCAGCTAGAATGAGACTCCCTCAACACCCCAAGTTCTGGAATTCACATTTCCTTGCAGTAGTTCAGTGCTTGTTGGGCACGCTATTGTGCAATGTAATTAAGTGGCAAGGAAACACGGTATTTTGAGATGATACGCCTTTAACAAACTTGTGTAGAACTCAGGTTTCAGTAACCTCTGTATAAGTTTCAAAAGGCTTTTGAAATTCTAGGAAACTGTCTTGGTCTCAGTTTTCTTTTTGAAATGATGCCTTGATTAGCCTAGTAGGAAAGATAACTTGTAGCGCTTCAATGAAGCATCAAGAAAAAATTCCGAAAGGCCAGTATCCTCCCTTGCCTACTGCTAATCATGCTGACCCAGCCACGGCTTAAAGACTTTGCTTCTGGGGTGAGAAGATGCATCTCAAGTCTAAGATAACGGCATGGTTGTCTTGACTGCTGAGTAATTTAGCTAATCTTTATCCAACAGGTTCATAATTTTAGATGCAGTCCTGAAATCCAACAAATGAGGAGACACATGGAAGTGTCACTACAGAAGTGTTAAACCATGCAGACTATGTAATCTGCTGGGAAAAAATAGACAAATTACTACTGTTCTTTAATTAATCTATCATACAAAGGAAAGACATCTATGGTGAATTCTGAAAGCCAGCTTTTTGCCAGTTTTCTGTGTGTGAGCATTGCAGTTTTTTCTTATGATACAGAAGACAGGGAGTCCTGAGATTTTTCAGATAAAGCTTGTAGAAGGTTATGCTTCCAAAATTTTCCTTGGCTTTAAGGTAGGACGTTGGCACTGCACAGAACTACCAATCCCCTGCAATGCTAATAAAAACACTGTGAAAAAAATCCAAGAAAGCATGGGTGGGATGTCCAGCATACAGCAGCTGTGACCTGCAAAAAATGCAGCTGCCACTCCACGAACACAATGGGTGGACACTTGGTGGAGCCTTCCTGAGCAAGGCACTTCCTTCTGCCTTCTTGTATGATGGTGCTTTATCCAGCCCTTCACCTGAAGTGCCAACTGTCCTTCCCCAACACCTGCCAGGCTATGTCTCTGCTGCAGCTCCCTCCAGCAAGCACCACTAGAGTACCACAGCTCACAGTGCATAAAATATTTGTAAATACAACAAAAGAGACCTTTCCCCCCACTGATCTCTATTCTTGTTGCATTGAATTTCGAGAGTATTCATAAGTGGTGTGAAAAAACGTCAGGTGAAATGACACAGGTGGAAAAAGTAGTGACTGCAGCTGGAAGCATCTCTGAAAGAGGGTTTCCCAGGACCTCATAAAGTAGCAGCGATCCTTTGTTCTCCTCTCTGGCTGCTGCTGTTACCCCATGGAAACCACCCACCACATGCAGCAGCCTGAAGAACTACAGCACTAGTCCTCAAAAGGCTGCATCCTGGTCCTCACAAGATGAAGCAAAGAGAAACTTCAGCCCTGCCAGACCTTCATGTGCAGCCCCACCTTTTGCTGATTCTCCATCTTCCTGAGCTACATAACATTGGCTGGGGAGCTGGGCCAAGAGGTCTACTGAGAAATGGGATCTGATGGGAAAACATCCATGTGTGTCAAGGTATGGTTTGAAAGTGCTACAGCTTGAGAAAGATACAGTTCTCAACATTATGTAAGTTTTGCTGCATAGCTTGTAAGGTCGTTGCTGCTTTGCAGCAGTTTTGCCTGAGCTCCTGTCCCAGTCCCCTGTTAGCAGTCCTCTGCGCTGAAGATTACAAATAGGACCAATATTCATATGCTGCTGTCTTTCTTTAAAAAACCCACTACCTATAACACAATGTCTAAGAAGATCTACCTGATGGAACTATCAAACCACAGCTCGTTTCATCCTCCAGTTATTCATTAGACAGATCACCAAAAAAGAAGAGGAAGAAAAAGCAAATCAGTAAGTTTGATCTTCACAAAGTCTCAAAATACTTCTGAAGGTTGCTTGTCAGAACAAACAAATGTACCAAAGGAAGAAACAGCCTTATGAATTAAGTAAAAAAATAAATAAAGGGAAAACATGAAAATTTCAACAACCGTGCCAATCTGTTGCGAGTTGTACCCATGCCAGTGGGCGGCCTCAGGGCGCCGTAGGATTCCTCAGCACAGTGCCAAGCTCCAGCAATATTGTTATGGTTAGAGAGGAATTTCTCACAAGAGCTAACAAAGGCAGAAGGTCATAAATAAACACAGCAGGATTGCCTTGTCAGTTCTCATTATTAGCGCTGCAGGCACTTGCTTTTCTATGGGCTGCTTGCAGGTTCATTTAAGTGTAAGAGCTCCTCCTCAGAATTTCACATGATCATAAATAAAGACAACATTTCATAAGAAAGGGCACACCTAAGTTACCATTTATTTATTTATTTAATGCACACAGGGCATGTGCTTAAGCCGCCTGTGCTGTCTGCAGCTGCCCTATCCATAGGCACCCAAGTGAGCTCCCTGCACTAGCCAAAAACTGACACTCAGCTAACCCGAGCTGCAACATCCTTCTACGCCGGGCTCCGTGACGCCGTGCAGGCCTCCCTCAGACCCTAGCCATAATGAATGAGGAGAGCCTTACTACTGTAATAATGGTCACCAGAATTACATCTGGGCAGGAAATGAGGCTGAGCTCCTAAACTGATCCTGACGTGAATTATACAACAAGTAAAGCACAGCTATGTGATCATTATTGCAATTATAAAGTGACATTTAATGTTAACTTTCTTCTCTTACTGTATTTTAAAACAGAGAGGGAGCAGAACCAGTAACTGTAGGGGTACAACTGTGTAAAGAAGGGAGAGAAAGGTTCTTAACATCTCAAGTGTTGGTTCTTCATCTCCTGTCTGAAGTTAAACAACTAGGCGAAAACAGCTAACATCTCCCATACATATACCCACCTATCTATTCGTCTATATTCACACCTATATAAATTAGTGAAAGAAAACTGTGTAAAACTAGATGCAGTTTAAGTAAATTAATACTATCACATAAGGCATGCCGATTGCAAGTTGCAGATGGAGTACTTTTCAGAATACTATGGGAAATCTAGAGATCAGCAATGCTATCTCTGGAATATTTTTATTTTCTATTTATTACTCTGGAATTAAAAAAATTTAAAGATGTTAATAAAGCTCAAAGGTTCATGACCTTGGAAACACCACCAGTAAATTAAGGCAAATAAAAAAACAGGCCTTATGCTATACAGGGGATGCCTAGCAGCAGGAAAACCACTTCTTGGTCACCATCCCTTCCAACACAGGGAAGGCGGTAGAAAACATAATTACTCACCTGCCACGCCCCCCTTCCCCCCAAAACACTGCTCCCTCCTGCAACCTGTGCTGAACACCAATGTACTAGTTCATTAAATGGTTGTGTCTATCTTTCTAGTCAGCTAAAATCTGACTAATGTTATTGTTACTATAAACTCGAATCCTCACCCTTTTAAAGCAAACAACATGACTGACAAGCGAAAAATCCTTATACCTTCCATGCCTTCTGTGAGTAGCTCAGGAAAATAATTTTCCTTCCAGTTTGCTTCCCATACCATCACCGGCTATCAAAAGAAGTCAGGTTGTTAGTCCTGATGCACTACAGCAGAAAAGCCATGTTCAAAGAATTGTTTCTGTGAGCTGTGCAGCCCTTCATTACACACCATTCATCATTATCAACAGCAGGAGCTGCTGGAACAGCCTTTGTGAATGAAAAATCTCCCTATTTAACTTTCAGAGGCTGCCAGCCCACTCCTTTCGCCTCCGTGCCGCGGCAGGGTTTGTACCTCAGGCAGAGGGCTGCCGGCCATGCTGTGTGTGCCCTCTCCCTGTAGCCCACTCTGACTGGAGGGCAGCAGCCTCTCCCTGTCACCAGTGGGTACGCACAGAGCCGCTTCCCAAAGGCCTGACCCTCTCAAGCTGGTTTCTACTGCACGCAATACCAAAGGCACTGGGGAAGCCGCTTTCTTTCTGCCCACCATGGTGCACTTCTTGGCTCCAGACCCCTTGACAGGAAGAAGCTGCTGAAATTGGAAGGAGCTGGAGGAAATGACAACAGTTTACAGCTGGTGGGTTCCCTGCTCTCTCTTAATCAATAGGCAAGGTGCCATCAGGGCATAGGGCAGGCTGCAGTCCCTTCTGCAAGTACAGAATTGGAGACGCTGCTCTATCTAGCCTCTTCCCTTTGCTGAGATTCCCTGACTCCCCACCATCTTGCAGTTCCTTCAAGATCCCCGGTGACTTGCTGCTCCACAGCTGTGCTTCCAGCTGTGGGGCAAAGACATGTAGCATCAGCAGCAGGGAGCCCTGCACAGAGAGGTCCAAGCCCCGCAACAGCTGACCAGCAGGTCACCTGCTGCCTGTGCACTCTGGGATGCGCAGCCTCAATGGACACGGTCCCTGCTGCAGGCAGCACCCAAACCCACTCGTCATCCCACAGAGGGGCAAGTTTTGTCTGGTAAAATACAACCTCTCTCACTTACTCAAGTTTTCTAAGAATCAGGGGTGGGGGGAAGAAGAAATAGAGAATAATAAACTATATTCAAAGGGTGATGCATGAAACTTAACATTTTTGTTTGTCCCTACCCACAGAGTAAGATATAAAAGAATCAGACTGGGAAGATAGCTCGCTTTGTTCAACACAGGCCAGGAAGTAGGACACCTGTGATCCAGCATGGCTCCCCTCACCCAGTCTATCCCTCCACAGCTAGACAGGGTGAACAGTTCCACTCTGGACTTCTGTGGATCTCAAGGATGGGTATTTCTGAGAGCAGGACACCCCAGTCAAAGCAGGAATAATATTTTCTCCCCCTAATTTTTTTCTTATTAGTATTTTAAAACATTTATGTATCAGACACGTTTCAATTAATTTGTCTTCCCTGATCAAAACACATTTACTTCTGTAGAAACACTCCTCTGCCACCCGTTTCAAAAGAAGAGCTGGGTTTCAGCCCACTCACTCAAACACAGATTTGTGTTAATTCCTGTACCTCATTAATTATTCCAGAAAAGGAGAATTCCTTACACAAGTCAGAGCGACCTAAACCTACTAACTGCTGTGTGCTATGAATGGCAGGGCACAGAGACAAGGAGAAGGATGTTTCTCAGGGGTCTCTGCAGTGCTTTTATGTCACAGTGAGAACTTTGGTTTTTTTTTTTTTTTTCCTGTACCACCTATTTTGTTCTTCAGTGTTTGTAGTTGTATTTCAGTAGCATAATGTGCATGGCTTTTGGTACTTTGATATCTCATTTTGCATAGTAACCCACTTAGAATTATAGGAAATACTATAAAAACGTTTCAAGGACATCAAGTTTCAAAATTAAATCCTTAAATATTTTCTCATATTCAGCAGTATATTTCACTGCCATAGATGCACGACTGTGGAGATTTTCCTCTGTGAGCATGAAATACTTCTTTTGTACAGTCTGAAAAAGGTAATTTTCCATTCATTAGGAATATGAAAAAATTATGCAAAGAACAGTTGAGGAAGGGAAAAAAGAGCAGGAGGCATATTTTTCATAAGAATTATGAAGGTATTTTCTTGTTACAAAATATCATTTGTTATTTTTCAATCAAAGAAAACTGCAAGAAAAAGCTAAAAAGGTTGAACCAACTACTCTAAAAAATTATGAATGTGCCCAAAGATCACAAATAGCACATTAATGTCAGTGTTGGCTCCTGTTGACTTCTCAGCATTTAAATTTTGCTTTTTAAAGGGAGAAAAGAGGAGAGAAATGGAGAAGGCATCATTAGACTAAATCCCTAACTTTTTAAGCTAAAATCCCCAAACTGTGTCCATGATCTGTATCAGTTTGTACCTGACCACTTCAGCTGTCCCTGACACTTGACCTGCTTCCGAAAAGCAAGAAGTCCAATTTAAGTCCACGGTCCTACGGGGAGGTAATGGTTTGACCCTTGGTCCCTCCACTGTAACTGTTCCAATTCTCTAATGATTTCCCTGCAGGGTTCATTTACCAGTTCTGGGTCAAAGACGAGCACATCCATGAAGGCAAGGGGCAGCAGAAGCACTGCATGATGGATTTGAAAATAAGTGCATCGTAAAGGAAACCTCCATCAATTAGGGATGGCCTTTGAATTCCAAACAAAAGGAAACAAAGTGCAAATCATAATGTCTACTCTGCTCACTTCAGCGGCACACAGATACATATGATAAGAGATGCATTCTAGCCTAGGTGCAAAACCAGCAATCATCCTGGGGCAAACAGACCCCTGTTCATCCTCAGATGAAATGGCCTTTTGCTCACTCTGAGCAATTGGGAAGTCAAAGGGATTCACTATTTGATTCCACAGCAGCTTTAGGTACAACTTAGTACTTCAGTATTATACGCACCATGACTTTAACCAGAAATATTAAGACCTGTTCTAACCATTAAGCAAAATATTATCCAGGTCCACTTTCACTTTCCGGAATCTGTGGTTTAATTTACTTTTACAGGGAACAGCAAAACTACCAGTTACAAGTATGTCTTTTTCATCCACCCATTGTTATGCAAACATTGAAACAACTGCAAATTTCCTTTTTCTCCCAGTGGTCTTCAATAATGAAATGCACTATATGTGCTTTTTCAGAAAGAAAGGTATGAGGAAGGGTATTTAGCAGTACAGAAGGAGAGGTAGTAAGGGCATAAAAATACGAACAATAAAGAAAACAAAAGATATCCTGTGTTTGTTCCTAGTGAAAGATGTAGGGGAAAAAAAGAAATATGCCACTTATTACCACCAACCATGCAAATTAAAAAAAAAATGAGAATGCCAAAAATAACTCTTAAGGTTTCCTGTGTGAAGTCACCAGGCAAAGACATGCTAATAACTCTGCTGATGCTAGAAGCCACGGCCATGGTGAGTGGTCAAATGGTCACTGAGCTCTCACCTAGTGACTTCTGCTTAGTTGTAACAATTAGGGAGCTATATCCACACTTGCACCTCTTTTAGTGCTATAGTTATAAGACCACCAGAATTAAAACATGGAAGAAATCCTGCACATTGCCTTTTTTTTTTTTTTTTTCATTATGCTTTTAGTACATCTAGGCTCCCCTTCCCCTATCCATTTTCAAAGGACAAGAGAAAACTGCTTATCTGATATTCAAAATATGTTTGTTACCATGCTTCTTGCCAAGGCTTTTCAAAATCAATAGTGCTTGTGATCCTGTAAAAATACTCTGATTTTCCATTAGTTCTAAGAAGCCTGAAAAGAAAGGACATCATAGTGTTTCAACACAGGACCTGAAAAACGTAACTTGTCTTTCAAACTTTCGCCTGCCTGAGTGCATGTGTATCACATATTCTCTCCAATATTCTGCCCAATACTAAAGTGGGTGTATTATTTTCCAGCACAAGAAGCACAGAAATCTATATTCTTGCTAAAACAGAACCGCCCCCCACGACCATGACTTTCTCCAACAATACTTATCTGAAAAAAAAGAGTATGACTGCTAAGACTGAGAACAGCCAAATTTAAACAGGGAGCAGAGAGATAAAATGATGAGGAAAATCTTGCAATATACGAACTTTCTAAACCACCTTCTCTTCACAAATGCAAAATTTAGAAGCTATGTAAAACCCCCAGCACTGAGCCCCTCAAGCTTGCTGGCCTTGAATCCTGTGAATTACCTCCCAAAGCCTTTAGTATTCTCACATCTATTCTAGCGAAGGTGAGGGATGGGCAACAGCCCCTGGGATCTGACTGAACAGGGTTTGTGTATACAACCAGGCTGGCCGAGAATAAGTTCTTGCTGCCAACCACACCATATGTGACAGGAAAACTTTTGTTAATAAAAATCATATTGATGTACTTGTTAACGACTTGAACACCCCAGTAATTGAATTTAAACCAGTTAACTATTCACCAGGGCTTCATCAGCCCACCTCCTTCATCTCCTCTAGCGCTGTGCTATTTCAAAGCAACTGGAAGAATTTTACACCACCACCACCCTTCCCACCACAACCCTTTCACCATTATGTGAGCTCGGGAAGCCTAGCATTTGAGCAGCTCATTTGAAGTGCTCTTAACTGTGTTTTTGAAAGAACAAAGCAGTTTTATAACTCTCCCTATACAAACAGAAGGCACTTATCTGAGAGGCTCTCTTATTTTCAGTCCGTCAATAAGTGACACCGATATGTTACAACTGGCTACCACCATGGAGACAAAGTGTGTCCGTCCCTGACCTCAAAGGGATCAATCACATCAATGTTTCTCTGAGGTTTGGATTTTTTTTTATTAAAAGGGATCAAGGAAAGAATCAAAGCCCCCCACAAAGTAAATAAAACGTTTTAACACAGAATTTTTCTATGTCCTCATCAGCAACATTATTTGAAAGCTGAATTACTAAGAGGTCACAATTACAGAAAGATGGTTTCCAGTAATTTTTTTGTTGAAGTAGTAGTTCCTTAATTTCTTTTCCCTCATTTTTCATCAATTAAATTTAATTTTCCTGTGAGCCAACACAAGGGAGATGACAATAAAAGCCTGATGCAGTAAACCTTTCCGGAGGCCCTTAAGCCAAGTGATTTCAGCTTATAATCAGGATATGTTACAACTTGTATGCACAACTACCCTCTCTAGGGCTCCGCCTCTGCTCAAAAGTGTGGTTTTTGCAAGATTTCTTCTGGACTGGCAACATTTTGGTTTTGTAGTTGTACGCAAAGAATGGCTCACTGTAAACATTATTGGAAAGAAAGGATCTAATTTGTTTATTTTTACTTGAATTAAATTACTCTGTGCATCTCATTTATCTAACAGAGGTCACAATTCACTAGTGACATTTATTTAAACAAATTTGCATCTGATGAACTCCTTAGTGGTGAGCACCTATAAAAAGCGAAGACATTTCTCTCAGAGCAGTCCCTCTTCCCCCCCAGAATTCATGTGGAAAAAAAAAAGTCAATAGTTGTCTTTACCTGTACACCGAGTCTAAAGCAATACAATAATCATACACATCGCAACAGATTTGCACAAGATTAGGGCAGCATCTCAATGGATTGATAGCTTGTCTGCCAAGATGTGAACTTATCAAAGTTCTGCTTAGTGCAGATATCCAGACAAGCAGTCGGCAGCGAGGTTTCTTCTGCACTAATTACATTCTCTTCCAAAAGTTCACCCTGCCTGGGTGTCCAGGTAATTGCAATTAAGGCAGGAATCTGGTAATTAGAAATTCAAGTGCCCTGCCAAGAACAATACACTTCCTCTTAACGTGCTGCCCAAAGAACTAATTCACTTGGAAAGGACAGAAGCTGATGTGAAGTGGCAGAGTAGATGTTGATTAAGCAACAACCACAGAAGCAAATTCCCTTCCCCCTACAATAGTTTAGACCCTTAGAAAATTTTTTATTACATCTGAAACATTTAAAACAAATGAGAAATCAAAATTCCAGGCCTCCAAACAGCAGCACTTTCTGTTCCCCTGTCTGCTTAGAATTGCTGGAACGTCTTTTTTGAAGCTGAAGACACAATGCTGGTTATATTCCCCTTCAATCTCCCATCAAAAAGCTAACTTTGCATCATGACTCAGCAATTACTGTTCATGAACATTACTGAGCAAACATCAAATGGCTTAGCAATCTTTGAAATAAGTTTAACACAGAACAACAAACAGATTTTTTTAAAGAGTATAAAGCAAAGCCACTCATTGTCCTCTAAATTAAAATTTTTTTAATGGCAATGTTAGCTGGAAAAAAAATGGTAATTTTTTTTACCTTCCCTACAGATTTTTTTTTAACTTACAGATGTTTCTATCAATTTAAAATAACATCTCTATCCCAAATCTTAGGGCTGTTCTCTTACACTTTACACTGGTTTTTTCTTTCAGGAAACACAAAAAGCCTTTTTTCACTAGGGATAAGAAAACTCTTATTGTGTGTATATTGTGTACGTGCGTGTGTGCGTATTTACACAGTTACATGAACACAGAGGTTTCTGTCCAAATCGAAGCCCTGGAATCATGTGCCTGGCTTTACACACAACCATGCCTATTCATTTTTATATAGCTGAGCAATTTGAAATTCAAAGATGGAGGGCTTTGGGAGGATGGTGTTTAAATGATTCAAAAAAAAAAAAAAAAGGGGTGGCGGAGGAATTGCCTCCGTCTTTCTGAATAAAAATCTATACCAGGTCCACATTTGTGCCAGATGAGTCAAGGAAAGTGCTCTCTCCAGTACTGCCCTCTGCGGTTCCCAAATAGCTTCTTCTGGATTACATCACTACCTCTTCTAGCATGCTACCCAGGCACTATCAAAGGAACTTCTGTTGCCTTGTCTCATGTTTCACCCACTAAAGGCTTCAATAAAATCCCATCACTGGAATTGATCTAGGGATCAAAAACTACCACAAGCATCACTCACAGAATCCAGAGCGCACTTCACAAACTGAGCCTAGAGCAGCACGCAAAATGTATATAGAGCCCTGATGGAAAACTATGAAAAGGAAAGGATGCTTTGAAATTTTCAAGTTTTGTTGTTGGTTTGCTTTCATAAAGCATTGTAAGAGCAGCTCTGCTCCCCTCCCGCCCCCAGTGTTTTTAAGTCTAAAAAATTACTCCATTCTCTTCTGACCTCTGTTTCCTATTGCCTTAGTGGGTTTCCAAGATTTCTTAGATCATACCCAGACAGACCTACTAAAGGAACAAGCTGAGATCATCAAAACCTTATGACTGAAACACTGAAAACAAAATAAAATGTACAGTTTTCACTGCCCACCCCAGAAGTACATCAAGTGCACAGCAAGAAAAGCCTATGGTAAGAAATTACCTCTCACACGCTGCAGCAAAGCCTCAGGAGCTAATAATACAAGAAATAAAACTGCTGTTTTGATTGATAGATCTGTTAAAGTTTCTTATCGCTTATTTCCAACAATGTCAGTCAAATATGTTTCATCTTTTATCAGTAACAAAATAAAGTTATTTTTGCCTGAGAATCTAAATTACAGATACTTATATGTAGAGAAATAGCAATAAGCCAAGTGACAACCAGGGACTAAAGTTTTGCAATTGACCTAACAATGCATTAAAGAAAAAATAACAAAGATTAACTATTACAAACTAACACTCTATTCCTTTCTATAATTCATTTCAGCTGATCATAAGCAAGGTGTTTACTTCAAATATACAGGGTGTTAATTTAAGTAATCTTCCCATCCCCTACCTTTTGTAGGTACCTCTTAGGGCACAGCAGAACAAGCTGAAATTCTCTGACAGATATGCATTTACATCACAATACAATACAGAAATTAACTGTATGTTCATGAAACAAATTTTACACGTGTTACACATGTATTTACATGTTTATGCAAAAACAGACACTCGTCTATACACAATACATATAACAATGACGAATCTTTAAATGGTACAGCTAGGTACTGAAAAATGGCTCATTCTCAGCAACACATTCCTGTTGTATCATAAGTGATTTTTATTTTCCTAAGTTAAAATTTATTGTTCAAGAAGTAAGAAAATACTCTAAACTGCATGGTGATCTCAGAGTTACAACATGCTGAAAGTCATCGGATGCTTTGGCATAACAATGAAAGTATTGCTTTGCAGGGAATTTGGGCTAGAAGAGCCTATAAAGAAGTCAGCAGTCTTATCCTCATTGTATTTACACACACTTACACAAAGCAGAAGAAAGCTGACTGCATACACGCAGTTGGATAAGATCATTTCCCAAGGCGCTGATGCTATCCGCAAGAAAACAGGACTGGGCCCCATTCCCTTCCTAATTGCAGGGGTCCATCACAACCCAGAGAACAGGGGAAAATTCTAAGAGGCTAGAAATCACAAAAGTGGCAGAAGGATTTAGACCAAAATAAAAGGGATTTGTCATGTCAGAAGTTACCAGGCTGATGGTATGTGGGTCCATCCTGCTGCTTCCAAATCCCTGCTGGAGGCACCCACTCCCATCGGAGATCATGGTGAGCAGCAGCTCCCCTGCTCCTTTCCATAGCCTCTCCTCATCTTCGTGCTGCCAGACCAGGACTGCAGCTTATGCTACATTACACCACACTATTACAATGTTATCTCTGATCAGCTCTGCACGGATGTTAAAGACCCCAGCAGTGTGCCAAGCATTGGTCATGCTCCACAACACCGGGTGCTGTCAGGGATATCCCACCTCAAGAAGCAACACTGCCTGGGTGTCTCTCTGGACCAGAAAATCCCCTTCTTTTACATTAATATTTTATTTTAAACTAAGTAATGTAGAATAAATTTTCTCTTTTAGCATCTTTAAAAATGGTTAATAAGGGATTTTTAAGAGTTAAGATTTTTCTCTATAACACTCCATAAAACAATAGCATTAGAGCATTTTATTGCTTTTTTCTTCAAAGATGCACAGTTTTTCTGAGAGCTGTATCTATTCAACTAATGGAGAGAAGCCAAAGTGCAACCAGAAGCATTCACATTTTGAAATCCAAATGGTCATTTTAGAAAAATTGTACTAACCAGCACATAGCAATATAAATTGCTGCCTAAAAGCAGCAAACTGCCTTATAAACCGCTATTTTAAAGCTAATTTAAGAAAAAAAATTAAGATAACAATGGGCACAGCTGTAAAGTAAGTTGCCAGTTCCCAACTAAGATGATGAAAATCAGCCATAAAAAAATTTTGGTGAATGGCAGAAAGAACTTATCTGGGGGGAGTGATCAGGCCCTGCAGACTTTACTTCAGAATACATATCGCATCCATCTCAAGCTGGCATCTAGCTCACCAGGCATGGTACTCTACATAAATTCATTATCGTTCAATAATAATGGCTCAAGAGCCAGTATTTTCTAGAAAAAACAAATGTACTGCAATGGACAAGCAGCAGCCTGCCAGCAGTTAGACAGGCTTGGGGACAAGTCAACCACACTGTGGATAATTTCCTCCCTTTTATAAAGGTTTGGTTGTAACACAGATAGCTTATTTTCCTAACTGCAAATTGGAAGTACTTTCCAAAAACCTGTCTGATACATGTCTTTATGAAACAGACTTCAAATAGTTCTCTGAACCAGAGGCAAAGGCTCGTGCAAATGAGAACAACACAACGGGAAAATTACTGGTAGCCTTCATTGTTTTTCAGCAGCTAATTTTTTTTTTTTTTTAAAAAGAAGATACAGTTTCTAATGACCTTCCCACCCAAAGGGTAAAGAGCTTTGTCAATTGTGAGTTATTTGTATACTCTTGCTAATTGTATCGCTACACTCCTCCAACCATTATGAATATTCATTTTATCTCACTTCTCTCTCTGTGCACTTATTAACTGTATAACACATATACTCAAGAGATTTTTTGTGTGTGTGTGTGTATGTATGTACGTGTGTGCTTGATATTATTTATGTAAATCTATAGCTGACCTATGCACACAAAACACTGTTCACGGGTGGTACCACAGCCCTTAGAAGCGAGGTTTTAAAGGTCTGAACTGCAACAGAAATTGAAAAGGTTCCAAATCACCAAATAGCACCTCAAACAAAACCAGCTCCTTTTACAATGATTTTCTTGGCAAGGATATGAACTCACCAAGCATTTCTTATCATTATTGTTACTATTATTTACTGAACACTAAACCGTGTTTTGTCTTATATATTTAAATTAAGAGAGTAAGCTGCCTAAAAGACCTCGTCTTGTTGTGGTTGCTTCTATCTGCTGCTACAGTTTTAAAGCACATTTCCCTTTATTTCACTTTTCCACAAGCCATAAAAAAACTCATTTCTAATTCATCCGTTCGTTCAGCTTAACCTCTCTTCTCAGCAATTAAAGCACTCTGCGCATCCCTCATCTATCACACAGCCAGCTAAATAATGCATTGCGTCCTCCGCTCATCTTTTATCATCCCAAATGACAGGTATTAGCATATCTCCCCAGTCAATTACAGTGCAGCGGAATAATCACAGCATAATTGGGCGAAAGCCACTCTAATCACCAACCCTGCAAACTCGCAGAATAAAAACTGAGTGGCAGTTCAGACAGGCCTTGCTCTTGTCCATGACTCCAGCCAACAAGCTTGGCAGGTCTCCATTTCCTCCTGCCTTTCCAAACTTGTTCCATGGGGCTAAACTTCTCGGCACATACACACGCAACCTCTTGAGTTTTCTTAAAGGAAGACCAGTGCATCAATAAATATTACCCAAAGACTATCTGCTAACAAATGTGATCCTGGAATATAGCACAGCTGTCTTCCGCCCTTCAGATCATCCAGAGGGGCTCTGGTTTACAGACTAGCTTTGACAGATGGGTTTGTTGCTCGAGGTAGAAAGTTTTACATTTCATGTTAGAGAAAGCAGAATTTCTTGTCCTTTAAGTATAAAGGATTTATGAGATCTAACACACTTAGGTACTGCTTTAGATGGTGCTGCTTACTGCAGGCATTAGCCTTCTGTTTTTCAACACTAGTGAGATGCCCACAAAGCATAATTTTTATTTGGTGTCTGTTTAATACATCTAGATTAAAACCCTACATATATATTTGAACATAAAACAAATGTTTCATTTGCTAAACAAAGAAACAAAAGTAAATTAACATCACATTGCTGTCTCTTGTGCTCAATCTGAGCAAATGAGAGTACCAGCAGAAATTCTCCATGGCCATTACGTCAAACTAAGGCCATCAGCCTCCTGGATACACACTCTCACCCACAGCTCTCAAACTGGTGGTGCAGGACTAATCTCAGGTGAACTACCTGCTGTGAGACCTCCCTGTTCTGGGATTCAGAGCCATGTTCCAGTGCAAAAGATGCCCACGGATGATGGTGGGACCATCCCAGGCCGGTGCGTGCTCCTGGGATCCGCTTGCTCTAAAGGGCAGGAGTGTCAGCCCCACACTGTCTGGGATCCTCTCACCAGTAGGAAGTTCAGGGCATGAATAGTGCCCTGGGAAGCAGGATATGAACTTAAAAGAAGATTTTCCACAATACTGCTTCACCACAGTTGAAATTTTCAAATGTGTTACAAATGGGGGGGAAAGTCTTTTGAAATCTAAGAGTCAAATTATCTTCTTTGAAATTCTAAGTGAAATGTACTAAAATTGTGCTGTTGTCATCACTGGTAGCAGACTCAGGTTAAGCATATTTTCTAGTTCAGTCCCAAAGACAGAATGAAATGCTACTAAAGGGCAGTTAGACATACAAACAGACCAGCACCATAGTGCATTCCTGCTGTTCGGTTAGCACTATGCATGACCACAAGTTTTACCAAGAATAAGGTTAAATAGCACAAAATGGTAAAAAATCAAGACAGGAAGCAAAGTTTAGGCAAGCTACGTACCTATTTCGGTCTAAAGGGAGGGGGTTGCTTTCACCTCCTTGTACTGAATGCGTGAGAGCTTACACATTATTTTAGCTAAAACACATGATCATTTTAAAATAGCTTTTAATGTTTCATCTTCTTCCTAACCTCTTTGCTCCACTGTTTTCTCTAAACGACTTCCAAATTTCTACCCCAGCATAATTTTTTTTGTTGTTGGCAGAGTTAATACCAGATACATTTAATCAGTGGTGATATTCCCATCCTTGCTTCCCAAAATGGAGCTGAACAAGATATGGAGAGCTTTTTATATTATTAAATTCATCTCGTATAATGTCTCATTACACAGTTCCGTGTGCCAGCAGTGGTCCATACAGAGCAACTAAGTGAACAAATCGCTACTAAACCACTGTTGCAAATTAATAATAAAAAGAATAAAAGCTTGTGTATTTATAGGACAAAGACAAATACCTTCCTTACCCCATGTCTTCCATAAGATCTATACTACTGATCTTCCACACACAAGCTGCTACAGCCACAGCACAAGTGAGAAAGGGAAAGTGAGGCTTGAGGCTGTTTCACACTGGAAATGCCAATGGAGGATCTGTTTCCTTCCCCTCAGCGGAGATGCGCATTCACAAAGATGTGGCAATTATCCAGCTTTCCGTGCTGCTTCTTTCTTCTGTGCCACTGAGGAGTTTACCAGGGCCAAAGCTTGTTTCTTCTGCTAAGAGCCGCAGAACAAAAGACATACCACCTGTACCCTTCCAACACCTTCAATCTTAACTCATCTCTCATTTGAACTTCTGTTTTAAAAAAACCCGGTACGGAGTAGTTATACAAATAACATTTTCACTGTTTTAAAATCCCAGTGTTACTCTGTTGCATCACCTTCCAAGCTGCTTACTTCATACAAATAGATGGGGGACTCTTTCCAAATTCCAACTTATTACCCCTCATAATGTTAGGCACTGTGTTACTCTCAACAGATTCACTGAAAATGATGTGACTTGGGGCAAAGCCAATCAACAGGGAAAAAAAAAAGCCATTAAAATTTGGCTTTAAATCTTGGCTTTGAACTGATAGAAAGACTTGAAAAAAATTTTAATTTCCCTCCAGCAATTGCTGATTTCAGTCCTGTTCTGTACAAACCCCAGCAAAGTGAATGAAGGCCAGTCAGCCAGGTCATAACAGGTAATGTTGAAAAAAACCCACTAAGTTAAATGCTGTTACAGGAACCTTTATAAAGCTCTACAGACATTGCTTTTCTTTCTGCACTGCATTTACTGCTCATAAGAAGTGTTCAAGAGCTATTGAGGTTTCTTCATTCCTGAAATCTGAGGGAAGTATATTGTGAGTCACTGAACAAGGCCCACCAGCACTGCCCTTCACATCGGCATGTACTCAGAAATGCTTCTGCTCTGCTTTTCTTCTTCCTTTTTATCTTTCTTTTTTCCTGAACACCAGCGTGTAGCTTTTTGAAATTAACAACTTCTCTGTGAAAAAGCAGGCTAAGACCAAATCCAATATTGTAGAAGTATGCAACTCTCCTTAATTTCTCAACAGATATATCTGGCAAAACCAAAAACTGAAGGATTTGGCAGCCTGTAATACAAAGCCTTCCCAGAAACTGGCGAGTTATTTCAAGGTGCAAACAGCCTTGTTAATAATTTCTTTTACCTACAGAGGCCAAGGTGTTTACGGCCCAATCCCAACAGACCTTGCTGGGGCAGGTTAGAACCACAGAATCATAGAATGTTTTGGGTTGCAAGGGACCTTAAAGATCATCTACTTCCAACCCCCCTGTCACAGGCAGGGACACCTTTCACTAGACCAGGTTGCTCAAAGCTCCATCCAACCTGATCTTGAACACTCCAGGGATGAGGCACCCACAGCTTCTCTGGCCAACCTGTTCCAGTGCCTCACCACCCCCACAGCAGAGAATTTCTTCCTAACATCAAATCTAAACCTACTCTCTTTCAGTTTGAAGTCATTCCTCCTTGTCCTAGCACTACAGTTCCTGATGAACTGTTAGATTGAATGATGAAGGTTAGGTCTGTTCTATCTGGCTACCTCACTGCTTTGCTGCTTTTATAGAAAAATAATGAAAAGAGAATGTAAACTTGTACCCAGACACTCAAACTGAGTCCCATGGCTTAAACTATGACTGTCTGGGCTACTGCAGTTTACCTACATCTGTTATGAGGTTCCTAACTCCTGGTAAATACCTAGGAGTAGTTAGCACCATTCGCAGTAACATCTATCAAAGGATCTCTTGAGAGCCATCTAATCTAAAGAATGCAGAGATGATCCTGGGGAGCACACAGCTCAAATTCTACAAAATTATGTTACACCACAACCACTCTCAGCTGATATGAGGGAGCAAGTAAAAAGCACGCTCATCACACAGTATCATCAAAACCTTAGCCTAAGTTTCACATATTGCCCATTTGATGGCACATCCAGACACATACTACAGTTCATATTTTTGAGAAAAGGACAATTCATCTAATAACATCCAAAATCATGTCCTATATAAGTAATTTCACAGGAAATAAGAAGGACTGTGTGAACTCCTGCTGTTAAGACAGGGTTCCAGAACTTCAGGTGGAAGAAGAACATCTTACACAAACCTCTCCACCAACATCCAGAACAAAATACAAGCTTAAAAAAACCCACTTTAAATCAACAGTATTTGGAATGGAATTTTGAAAACCACATTTCTTTTCATCCATGGTCAATATTCCAAAAGCAACCAATGGGTCGAGTTCCACCAAGACTTCCTAGAGATGCAGTATTTTAGTGTCTTCAAACTGCATGAAAATTTCTATCTGGCAAGGGAATTTCCGTGTTGATGTTCAGAAAGTGCAAATGTGACATGCTGCAGCTGCTTTGCACATTATGAAACACATTCTCACAGTCTTAGACAATGCCTGTCTGCCAAACTATGAAAATAAGACATAAACTATACAACATGGTAGTCAGAGAAAAACAGTGGAGGGGGCAGGGGAAGCACAGGTTCATCACCAACCTCGGCTCTACAGTAATGATGGAGATTTCTGTAAATTAGCCTTTGCTTCTCTGAACATTACTCTGCTGGTGGTTGACATTATCATAATGTCTGAATGCAAAAGAACAGTATGCAGAAAAGGCACACAAGATAAATCCAAGAACTTATGGGAAGATGTATTCTCTGGAGTAAGTGGTTAGTAGGGAACCATAAGCCACTACTACTCAAACAGGGACATAAACACTATTGAAAACATGCAGCTTTACAAAGTTTAGTCACACAGCAATTCTCTCCTGGATGCAAACTTTTCATATCCTTACTGACACTCCTAGAGAAACAGACAGAAATAAAGTCCCTTCCTTCAAAATTGAACTGGTTTATGTTTAAAAAATTAAGCAGCAGTATCCCTTCATCACTGAGCTTTTATCATCAGTGCAGTACTGTAATTTATTTGAAAGTCAGGTGCACGTTTGTTTTGCAGATCTTGAAGGATGTTAAAATACTGACATTTTTATTAAAATACTTTTACTCCAACAGATCTCACAGCCCTAACTCTTATTTATCTTTTTCAAGAATGCTCTAATAGTGTAATAATTATGACCTATGTTCAATTGACTTGACGACTAATGAGCCTTCTGTAACCCAAGTAAAAATCCCTTAAGTTTTGATAAATTGCACAGATGTAACATCATAGCAACACTCAGTCACTACTTTTCCAGAGTGAAACAGAAGCACTAAGACAAGGCTGAGAGAAGAAATGTCTTCCCTAGAATGCTGTTTTCCCATGTCCCTCTTCCTTCTTTCTCAGGGGGTAGGGCTAGAGTTGGGAAAATATGCATTATGTTTCAGCCACAAAATCATTAAATCTGGTGTCTTTTAATATTAAAGACTTCCTATAGTACCCGGATTCTATCATTAACAGGAACAATGCCTCATTTTTTCCCATGGATCTTTCAGCACAACCACACCTATGACACTGGGATGCAAATGTCTCCAAAGGAACAGCATTCTCCATTCAAGGGAAAATACAGTTGTTTTGAGTACTTTTTAGAGTGTAATACTCTGCATTTTAGTCCCTGCTTGGAGGATTGGAAGAACAACATACACGGTCTTAAAAAAATGCAATTAGAGCTCCCTTATCACAAAAACTACTCTAAATATATGGGAAGCAATCAGTTCTACACATAGCTATTCTCATTCCCTTGCTACATGTGCTTGAATGAAAGCAGGCCACATGTGCCTATTTCATTTCTTAGTATATGTACAAAACCAAGGAAGTGACATAGTCTTCCGTTATCTAGGACTCTTAAATCCACATTATTAAATAACTTACATCATCTTAAAGACAGGTTAGTAAAATGTCATGGTTTTCTTCTATAAACAATGTTAAAGAAATGAGACAAATTAATAAAGTAACTGAATTCAGAAAACGGTCACAAAAAGTGCTTTCTCTAAATGAATTATTAAAACTGCTTATTAATCTCTCCCTGAAAAATATTCCAAAACCTGGATAATGTCCAAATAGTATTTTGGAATTAGACATCCATTCATCTCATCAGCTACCTTACAATTTCCTTGCAGTCTGGTTCCAGCTACTAAAAAGCCTTTTAAAGTATGGAATGATGAGATGCAACTACAGAACAAAAATGCTAACATAGATGCCCTTTAAAAAAACTTCTGCTTAAAAATATTGTTTCCTTATTTGCAAGATCATATGTAAGAATAGAAACCATTTGCAATCCCTTTATTAATAATTCCTTCATAGCCATTTACTACAGAAACATAAATATGAATTATTATAAAGCATTTTGAAATCCAGAGACATCACAATTTTGAATATCTAAATGTCTAATTTTCAAAAGTCACTTAAAAAACCTGTTTTTCCATTGTTACCCAATGACTTGAAAATTGAAACTTTTCCCCTTTGCTCAGCTATGGCAGGTGCCACTCCTGGGACGGAAGAGCCGTGCACCAGACGTTTGCACAGCCCTTTTGAAACTCTGAAGAGTGCCACCCGCAATACCCTTCCTAAATTTATTATGCTCTTTCTTACAGCTCAGCAGTGACACATAAGCAACAAGCAGAGCTGTGAGCAATCTACAGTGACAACCTCAGGCTTATTTTATTTTCACTGAAGAGTTTACTATTACTGCTATCCATGCTGCTAGTATGCACAAAATGGACCCAAGGTATAGAAAATCTTTGATTTTATTACTTCCAATTGAGCATGTACAGCTCTACAGATACGCAGTTAGAACTTTATATATACATAAGCCTTTTGCTAGATGTTCTCAATGAACACATGAAAATTCAGAATGTATTCATAAAGATATCTCAAAATTGACAGAAACTGAACCTAGCTTTTCCACTTACATATCCTAGCACAAACTTTACTGCACAGTAGGGAGCCGTAACTTTGAAAAACTAACAGATAACATTGCGTTTGAACTTTATTTCCTGTTATTTGGGGTCTCTTGCCTAATTTTTTTTTTAATACTAAAATGACAAGGGGGCAAAGTCAATTACAGAAACAAGGCAACCTGCTCTTATACTGATTGGCATAAATGTCAAAATGGTCATTATTCACATTTGCTGAACATCCTTCCAGCAAAGCAAATCCACTCTCTTCTAGACTAAGTGTCATATATAAGTGTACATATGCAAATATGTACACTTCAATCTACCGACTGGTGTTTGATCAATTTACACAGTCGAGTGGCTCACTCAGACTCTCTGTGCTTTGAGGTTACATGTCCCGGAATGTACTGAGCTTGTTGGCATTTCAAAAATTAAATTTAGAAAAACGTATTACTTCACAGTTCTTTCCCCTAAGTTACTAAAATATTTAAGCATAAGATATTCTACAACTAGATAAGGGGATAAATCAAAGATCAAGACAATGAAATTCCATTCAACATTGGCCCTTTACTGCACCTTTCATCCCCTTATCAAAACACAGAGATGAGGCGTTGGGGGAAGCAAGCCCCGAGCGAGACATTCCAGGCCTGCTGAAGTATGCAGTGCAATGGTCGCACGTATTTGCGTGTAGCAAAAACCATCCTTCGCTTCTAAATTGGAACACGCTGAACTCAAATAACTTTGCAGAGTAAAATTGGAAGTGCAAGACTAAAATAGGAAGAGACAATTCTAACCAGGAGCAAGAGCTAGAAATCTCTCGTCACAGCCTTTTTTTTCCCCCACACCTTAAAGATGTGCCAGTTGCAAATGGAGAAGGCAAACTCTCCTCTTCTGCTAAAGCACAGCAATCATCTGGGCCTCACTGAAAGTTCATTTCAGACTTTGCACATGGCGGCACCTCATTCTGGAGAGACTTCAGGCTCCACCTATCTCTATTTTTTGAAAAGCCCTCTAATTGAGGGCTCTTGACATATTTGAGGGTAAGCAGGAGCATACTGCCCAGTGTGGTACCCTGGCCTCGCCAGAGCTGTGGCACCCAGCTATGGAGTGCAGGGGGCGCTCAGACAAGCCAGCGCTCACCCAGGCATAAGGTTAATGCTGCAGTTCAGCACATAATAATTTGCATTCTGAAAATGTAAAGGTAAAGCACTGATTTCCTGGCCAATGCCAGGAAGTGACAGGCATTCTCGGTATGGTTGTTTTTTATGCATGTGCACATTTGGATTTGAAATGTATATTTTATCAGATTTAGCAGAAGGATGGTCTTCGCCAGAACATGATGGAAGGGTATGTATGGAATGCAATCTCAAAATTACACTGTTTGTCATAGTTTAGAGTATAATTACTTTAAATCACTGTAAAATATCATAAACTAACTCCAAATCTTAGTGAGCAATGCTCTTTGGCAAGATGTATATTCATAGTAAAGATCAACAAAAAGAAACTGTGGCAGTAGCTGCAGCAGGAAAAAAACAAACCAAGAACCAGGTGTTGCCCTATAAGCTGCTGTTTCTAATTACTTGCAATTATTTCACAAGCTAATTCAGTATTTTAGAAATAACTGCAGAAAGAATTTATTACATACTTTTGAAACATTTCTATTCCAGACTGAAGATTTCATTCTGCCTGGTAGTCTGAAGGAAATAAGTGGCAATGAGCAAAAGAAAACCTTCATTGGCTTCACTTACTGGGATTTAGTGATGAGGGATTAAAAAAACGTAACCCATCTTTATCCAACTCCCGGCATTTCAAGGCAAAATAAACAGGATTTAACTCTCAAATGTGGAAAGGACATAGTTCTCTTTTTCACTGTTAACACAGGTTTTCTTTGTTTAACTTTAAGACCGTATATTTCAAATCTGATGGAGATACAACCTTAACACATTATCCATGTACAGCTTCCCTCCAATAATCCTAAAACACTACAGTCCAAGCAAATGAGGGCACACATTCTTTCCTAGGATGTATGTGTACAAGTCCTAGCTTGAGGCTATTGAAACCAGTGTGGGCTGCCCCATAACTGCTCCGCTTGCTCTCCATGGAGTACTATCTTGATTCTCTGCACAGTCCTATCAAATATTATTTTCAGCCCAAATCTCACTTAATGCAAGACAAAAGTGTCTGAAATGAACCCTGACATCCACTAGCTACACCAAATAATGATGACTCCCTGGTAAAGCAAATGGAAGGATTGTGGACTAAGTAATTTACAAACCAAACAGTTCTGCACATCTCAACCAGCAACTGGACCTGTGCCACAACGTACATGTGTGTACATTTATGCCTGATGATGATGTGATCCACCAAATTCTGTGTTCTTGTATTTCCACTTTAAAATTGTGACTGCCATTTTGGCACAAAAATGAAAAGCACAAAATAGAGGCCCAGAAGGAGCTGAAGCACCTGGAGTTAGTACTGGTTTTCTTGCAGGGAGGAGCATTGCAGTGACACCAAGCTCTTCTGCTCTCCTTCCTAAACACTTCTGTCCCGAACATAAGGGGCAGAATAAAATAAGTCTAAGAGAGGGGACACTAATTGCACCTGCCATTACAATTGCCCAATGACCTGAAACGCTTGATCATGTGTTTGGAAGAGCCTTTTCTGTCTGCAGTTTACAGGAATTGAGACTTCTGACTGCCTGCCATCCAGCTGCCAGGACTTCCCTGAGAAGCCTATAAATACTCTTTGTGATCAAAGAGGGCTAAGAGATTGGAATTCAGGATTTGGAAAGGGTATATTACAAATTACCCCATAAAACATGGAGAAGGAAAATATAGATTAAGGTCTACAACTAATGTTGAAAGCCCCTGAAACTACATTGTTTCACTGTAAAACACCTGAAGAAATGACAGCTAGATTATTTTTTTTAATATAAATTTGGGATGAGATGGAATGAAAATAAAGACTATACCTTAATAATTACAAAAAAATATACTCTCTGTAAGAGAAACTTTGTACACCAGAATATACCATTAGGTGATCCTGTGCAATTCTGAGCTGCTCACAACTGTGGAGGGACCCCATCAGCAGCTGGCTGACAGGAGGGAAGGAGAGCAGTTGGAGGTGAGCAGAAAATCCTGAGAAACTCCTTGCAGACACTACAGGAAGATTTAGTGCACAGGTATGGTATGAACCAACTTACAAAAAAACTACAAAATCAGCAATTATGTCTGTTTTCAAGCCATGCAAAACTATTGCCAAAAAAAAGGAGAAAAAAATCCTATGTAGCTAAACATAGATACATAAGAAATAAAATTCTACATACATACTTAAAGACACAGCTTTGTGTATATACGTTTTACTTTTCTCTGTGTGCACAGCTTTGAGTATTTTAATAGAAGTGAATACAAATTGATTTAAATTAATCTCTGAACATAGTGGAGAGCCAGCAGAGTAATTAACTGTGTTATTTATTAATTATTATAACCATACCAACTGTCTTTTCTCTTCATTTCTCCAATAAAAACAATTCACCTCTAATCTACTACAGCTGCAGAAACTTTTATGAAATGTTAGCTAAGGTAATAAAATATCTCCACTTTTAGGTCTGCAGGATCCATTGCTGGCCTTCAATCATTCATGTCCGATTATAATCGCCTCTGAAGAGTCTGATGTTATTTCAACAATCCAATACTTCACTGGCACATGAGAGCGCACAAAACCTTTTCTTTTTTTTTTTTAATTTTTTACACAGCAATATGGTCTGAATAGGAAATCGGTCACTGAACAAGCTAAATCTGCAAGAACGCGAAAGACTGAAATTCAGAGTGGGATAGGGGTGGGAGTGTGGAATGTAGTGAGCAGCATCAAAAAAATGAGCATATAAATGAAAAAGAAGGATGGATCCTAGAAATGCACCTTAGTGAAAAAGCTTTCTTTTAATATCTGCTGGCACTTTCTTTTTATCTGTACAACCAGTTCCCTCTGTTATTCTATTGCAGTCAATAGCTTGAGCGAGCATAAAATAGAGATTCTCATGGTTTAGATCAACACAGGATATAAACCACAACTGAAACACATTTCCACGTGCTAAACTCAGCAATGATTATTGTAATCCAATTGCTTATATAGCATACTTTGACAATTAAGGTGCTAGGCACAGGGAATACAGAGCAAAAAGGCAGGCAGAAATATGTTGTTCTGCTTTCTGAATCTGCTTTTGTTTCGCTAAAGGATTTTGTTAAATCCTTTTTTGTGCTTCATAGGAAGATACACATTTTGAAGACAGTCATAACAAGTTCTTTATTTTGTTTTTTTGTTTAAAATGCCTATAATTTGAACACCCTCACACCTGCTGATTTCATGCCCTGTCTTTTCCCATCAAAGCCCCTTCTCGGCTCTCCACATGAGGAAATCTCATTTATCAAAATTCTGTTAGCGTAAGGGGAAGGGCTATGTTGAGCTGAGCCGCGGCCTTCATTAAACATGCAGAAAATAAACTGCTGACACTAAGCACAGTCAACTTGCAGCAGGGCGGAGGAGGGGGGGGAAAAAAGAAAAAAAAAGAGCAATGAGACAGAAGGAATGATGCGATGGTGAGATGAGAATAAAACCCACAGTTTTGCAAAGCATCTAAGTCATAGTGGAGTCACCGAGATTTAATCACAGACCTGAAATTAACCATGTGCTTAACTTTGCCAAACAGAAATAGATCACTAAATTATGAATGGAACAATCTATTTCTGTTCCCAGGAACATGGACACTTTGTTCTCCAGACCAGTCCCTCAGGGAATGAAAAAGGTGAGGGGGAAAATGATAACAAAATTGGTGAAAAAAATCCCTTCTTCAACTAAAAAACTGGTTCTGATAAAGAAACCGTACATTATCTTTAACACAAGAGGATAAAAAAGGTTGGTGTCCATCATTTAGGTTCTAGAAGTCAGAAAAGAACAATTGCCATTACGGTCATTAATTTCAACAGAGTACCAAGGGCGAATGCACTGAATAGGAAGAAAAATTTGTGAATTTGGAAGAAGCAAGCACAAAAACAGAAATACAGTAAAAATCGACATTAGGGATGAGGGGGAATAAAGTGGCTTTTTGAATTTTCACTTCACTTACTGCTCTTGATATTTTTTCCCCTTTAATTCTCAAAGATAGCTGTGTAATGCTGCCTACAATAGAAACTTGAATTTAATAGGCACGAAGCAGAAGGTGTGTAGCATTTTCCTCTGATCACAAGGAACAAGCACTTAGCTGTAAGAGATCCACAATGACTCACTGCAGGGAGGAATCAAATGCATCACAGGTACATGCAAGCCTTTTTTATTATTATTGTACCAACTGAAAATGCATTATAACATACAGCCCTAGGAAAAAAAATCAATTTTGAACCTCCTAGTCCTATAAAAACATATAACATCCTGATAATATACGCCTGCATTTACACAGTTGGAGGAGAGCTAACGCAGATGCAGGGGGGTGGGCGTGGGATGTCAACATTTCCTCTGCAAGCTTTTTGTGGTGTTTATAAATAAGATAGTAATTCCAAATTGAAACTGTCTCAATACTTAAATGAATGACTTGCCATCAAGTCTCAAACAGCAGCTAAAAGATATTTTAATATTATCTGAAAAATAATACCATATTAACTATTTCTGATACTTTGACACCTCTTAAAACAGTTCTTCGAAGTTAGTCTTGAAGTAAATAGTGTAAAATTAATGGTCAGATTCTGCAATCCCTTCCTATTCTGAGCATCACCATATTTCAGAGAGAGAGAATTTAGCTCTGATCAACTAAGTCTTAAACTCTTAACAAAATACTAATTTTTCTTCCATCTTCCAGGGTTCCGTGTACATGTACCTATGACAGAAGGGAGCAGAAAGCAGATGCACACTGCTCATTCCACGGAAGTAATATTTGTACTTCTTTTAAAAAATAAATGTTGTACGCATTAAACAGAAATCAATAGCAGCTTTCATAGTGAAAAAGTTGTTTTTCCTAACATCACCTATAAAATAGAAGAGGACAGCCCAACTCTTTTCTCTTCTCTTTGGACTTGTAAACAATGCAGTATTATCTGGTTTTTTAGCTTTTATTCTGGTCAACAAGGCGCTGCAGACTTCCATATAAAGCTGCACACCACATGGCACCATTCAACAGTATATCTAGGTCAGCTTGCATTTTTAATGTGCTCCATCAGCTCTCCTTTACTCACTGTATCAAGTTTGAACTTCTTCTCACTTTTCAAACCTCCTTATAATTAAGCCAGGCAACACATAGGATCGTAAGAGTATGGTGACCATCTTCAACATTTGTTCCACCAAAGACTGCAATTCTAATCCTATTTCCTCAATTTCATGCTGTTTCCAAACCCAGGGTTCTCCAGTTTCTATTTCAAGATCCATTTCTACAACACTGCTGGTAAAAAAACAAAAAAAAGCGATTACTTAAAATAAAATATAAAAAAGAGAATGCTTTACCTAACGTAATTCCTTCCCTCAGTACTATTTGGGGCAGCTTAACAACTTCGACCTTGGCAGCATTCTGCACACACCACAGCTAAAAAAACTGCAAGTTAATAAGCATATAAACAGCCATACCTACATTACTGTAAAGCTTTTGCAGCAATCTTATGTGCTATAATGATATTTAGTTACTTAGATGTGACAAAAGCCAGTTCCACGTGATTCACTTCATTGCTTTCTTTCATAAACAGCAGTTAACGCATTTCTCAAAATACATTTATTATTTTTTAAATTAGCATGTATCCTAACTGCTCTCCACACAAATATTTTTAAGGTGTACATCCCTCCACTGAAGCACAGCCCTTGCACAAGGACTGAAGCTGTAAAACCATACTAGGTTTAGATTACATTTACAAAGTAATCGGTACATCAGTTCTGACACAGGGAATAACACTGTGAGGAACTTCTGCAGGAGGCTCAAGGAGATTCAAACAGATCTTGATAAGTGTGTGTGGGGGGTCAGAATTGGATAATGAAATGAAAACAGACAGTCATGTTAAATTGAACGTAGCAAATACTGCCTATTCAGATTAAAATGGTGAAGAAAATTTTAATAAAAAGACTGTAAATCCATCTGTTGTCTATTTCAGGTAGTAGCAAAGATTTAGCAGTAAAATCATAAAACACACAGAATGACTGTTACACTAGGAATCTGTCACAATTGTTTACATGTGTGTAATATTAAACAATGCAAAGCATTACAACAGTATGAAAATCATGCCAAAATCACTTGTAAATCTTGATCCTCCTATAAGACCTTGTATAATTAACTGTTCACCAAGAAAATCAAAGGAATTACCTTGAAAAACAAGATTTCCCAGTGTCATTATAATCTAACGAAATTATCCATCAATATCCCAATTCACTAGAAAACCATCTAAACAAGAAAAATTCTTAAAAAAGCAAACTGAAATGATTGAAGTTTCAAAGTTACAAAATTATATCTTCTGTAAAAGAAACATACTTTCATTAAAAAGCCGAAGATTCTGCATTATTGTAATTGCTTTTTCCTCTTGAAATCTGCAACATGTCAATAGCACTTTTTACAGCAAAGCACAGCTCCGAAGGATGATACATACCTGACCTTGTCTCAGGGAAAAAAAAGGGGGAAATGAAACCCTAAATCACATCTGTCTACCCAGCAACTTTCTCACGTTCCTCTTTGCAATTCCTATTCTTCAAACCTAGTATTAGTTTTAACAAGCTAGTTCTGAAATCAGGGGAAGCAGCCACATAGCACAATCCTGAATCATTTTTGAGATGCGTATTTCATGCTGTTAAAAAAGAATTCTACACAAACAAACAAATGAAAAAAGGCAAATAAATGAACAGTAGCCTTGCAAAGAAATAAATATTTGTGGGGGTTTTGTTGTCTTTTTTTTTAAACTGCAATCTGAATTAGAGCATGCTTCCTGTAGCAAGGTGGGGTTGGTTGCTGGAGGGCAAAGTTCTGGTCCCACCAGTTGTGCAATCAGGTAGAATTTACAGAAGAAAAAGAAATCTGGTCTAACCTGTTTTCTTCATCAAGGAGGAACAGCAAACTATCTACAAATATTCTGAACTGCCCTCTTCCCACCCCCTAACAAAGAGACCACCTGCCTCAACGTTTATTTAAAATGTGCAGGTATTTACAAGCAAACTTTGTGTTCCGATTGCTAGATGACTTCTTGGTAAATCTGATACTGCCTCAAAGTTCAAGCTAGCAATATAAATCAAAGGGGCCACACAGAACTCTAAAAGACCTGCCTGATCAGGCAAGCATCAGCCCTGGTTACATGTCAACAGGAGGCAGCTAAGCGAGGGAGGATGCTGAACAGCACACCCAGCCAGACAGCTCAGGCACACCAGACTCAGGCTGCCTCAGTGCGCCCACCAGTTAAAAACTTAATAAGTAACAGAGGGAAGACTGAGAAAGTAAATTCTTTTTTTTTTTTGGTAGTAACTTAAATTGCTGCAATGTAGTAACTGGTGTGAAATGGTGAGTTCAAACACTCAAGGTGATGCATATTCCCACTGTGAGCACAGTACCAAACTTTCCACTCTTCTGGCATTGCTATGGAGTTTGTAAAGGGCAAACCATACTACGGGACTGCCTCTTCATAAAAGCAGCAGGGGGATGTACGGACTGGTGCTGCTGCTGCCACCACAAGAGCTGGGTGGTTCAAGGTTGCAGCAGTTCATTTCAATACAGTGGCAACCTAAATCGGCATAGGACTGCCCAAAGAGGGATACTCATCAATCAGATAAAGCAAAAGTGGTTGCCAAGCCTTTACTATGATGGTAGTGAGGCACTGGAAAAGGTTGCCCACAGAGGATGTCCCATCTCTAGAGGTGTCCAAGACTAAGTTGGAGGAGCTCTGAGCAAACTGGTCTAGTGAAAGGTGTCTCTGCCCCATGACAGGTGAGTTGGAACTAGATGATTTTTAAGGTCTCTTCCAATTTACAGACATCACTTGAGCAAATACTGAACAGTTGTCCTGAATTGCGTACACATCTGCTTCTGAAAACTCCACACTGATACTTTCAGAAAGGCAGTGTATGCTTCAAACTTGTATCAAAAACCAAAATGTGGTCCCATCCACACTCTGAAAACCTGAATCCTGAAGTACTGGAGAGGAAGGCTGTTCATCATGTTTATGTATGTCCAAAAGTGGAGATGATGTAGGAAGAAAGATAGCAGCTTACATTTTTTAGCACTAATCCTAGATGGCTGCAGGGCACTGGGCGAATCATGGGCCAGCAGTGTTCAAGATTGCTGTGGAGGGCATGTTTCCAGCTGTGCTCACACCAAGTTGCCACAGAGCACTTGGGAACTTCGTAAAAACAAATGTTACCACATACCGATGCAGTCTGCCTAAGTCTAACCCTGAGGCCATCAGTATTTACTCTGCAAGCACCATGAGATGCTTCATGCTGAAAAGGACAATTAAACATGTACTTAGGGCTAGTTTGGGTCACTGGCAAGAAAAGAAACAAGGGAATATCCAAGAAAGCCAGACATGCTGTACATGCACAGGGATACTGCCACTGGAGACAGTTCCTTCCAAAAGATTTACCCCTTTGTCTTTCCTGAGACTACAGTCCAGTGGTGTGGGCACAGGACACAAGGAGGAGAGAACCAACTCTTACTATGACATTCATCCAGCCTGTCTTGACTTTCTGACAACTGGCGGTTCTCAGCTAACATAGGTTTGGGGCTTTTTTGTGTTTGTTCCCCACCCCTCCCCACCCCCATTTTATGTGTAGTTTTGTCTTTTTTTTCTTCAAGCAATACTGTTTTAGAATTGTCCAGACCCACCTCCACCACACAAGGAGGCATCTGGACCTGTAAGAAGTACGCATTTTTTCCCATGCTTCAACACATCTTTATAATACTCTCCATATGGAAAGCAGGAACAAGCTTTGCGGAGTGGAGCACCAAAAGCAGGTACTGTTTGGAATCACCCTCTGTACTCAGGGTGATTACATACACTCCTCTACAGTTTGCAGCACTCAGGACAAAGCTGGACCACAGCTGGGACTTCAGAACGGACGGAGGCGAACTTATGGCCACAAATGTCTTTGTGTGCACCTCTTAATTTCTATAAACTAACCGCGAGGAAAAAAACCCCCACAAATCACACAGATGTTTTTTGAGACTAAACTTACCAGACAGTAAGAACTACTTATTATGTAGACGAAATTTCTAACACACGATCACAATTTCTTGGTTTCACCTCTTCTTGGACTGTCCCAAATTATATCACAGTGATATGTACAGGTTCAGGCAGAAACATGTTCAAGTTGATGCTATTTAGTCATAACTACCTCAAAACATTTTGACACATCTGTAAGGGGTCCCTAAGAATATAAAGAGAGCGCATTGTTTTCTGCTATAATGCCATTCTCTACTCTTAGAAAAAACACCCAGCACAGAGGGCACTAGGGAGACTTCACCAATTCCAAAACATAGCTTTAACAATGACTCAAAGAAGGCTGGAAAATCTTTTTAGTCATCTGGAACACCTCGGACGAAACAACTCCACAAAAGCCCGAACAACAGAACTGGGGAAACGTGTAATCCTAATTCTGCTACGAGCCACAAAACAGAATTTACTGGAGGCTAATATGAATATCTGGTTTTTTCTAAGCTGAAACAAATCCAAAAACTTATTTGCAAACCCCCGGATTCCTACGTAAGTCAACAGTGCAAAGACAGATTAAATGAGGACTCCTTTCCCTATATTTTCCCATATACTAAGCACACACAGACACTGCTAGTGTCAACATATCAAAACATCCTCTTCTGAAAAGGATTAATTGGCTTTAAAACAATTTAATTCGGCTTTGAAGATGCAACTTTTATTAGCAACCACCAGATGGCAGGAGCGGAGGCTGCTTAGAGTTTTCAACAAAAGAAAATGGTCTTAAGCAAGGCAAACATCAAAAGGGAACAATTTTTAATGTTTACTTGTTCTTTTCCTTCAATGGTTTCCTTTTCTTCTTTCCACAAAGTAAGCATTATTTTATTGCAATCAAGCTAACACAAATTTTAAGACAGAATTAGAAGGAAAAAAATCTCTTGAGAACATGTTTTCTCAATTTTATCACATGATGTCTCCATCTCACATAGCTCAAGGGTTCCATGTTGCAGATATCGCTAGAAGAACAGTTTCCTTCTAGGTTTGCACAGCCGTAACTCACAGTCAGCCACCAAATGTATTCTCTTTGATGTCCTGTGCTTCAAACCAGGAAGCTGACACATTTAACACTGTACAGCTCAACTTCCCTTCGGGATTTGAACTTCTGCTATCTGGGATCATGAAAATAAGTGGACTACAGAAGATGCACCACGACGTGCTGATTGTTGCAATAATGCAGCATTTGCAAGGTGGGGGAAAGCAATATCCCTTCATCAAAAGCACTTGCGTCCCCCATCCCCCTTCCCTCCCACCTCTGACAAAAAAACCAAAAAACCACAACCCACAAAAAAACCCCAAACCCACCTTAATAAACTCAAGTAAAAGCATGTTTGGGAGGGAAAAAACCCAGATATTGTAATCCTGAGCAGCACAACTGATTCTTAAAACCTTGTATCCCCTATCAGAGAAAGAGCATTTAAAAATGCAATCCAACAGCACATACTTAGAAAGACTTAGGAAGAGATTCTCTAAACAACTTCCAGAGTTACTAAATTATAGAGACAAGGTCATCACTTTATGCTGTGTCATAAAACAAAAATATGTCTACTTCCACAAACAATGCTGGGAACTCCACCACATAGACACATCCACATCAGAAATGCCATCCTTGCTGCATTTCTTTAATAGAGCTGTCTCTCCATTATACTGATTTCTCGATCAAAGAGAAAGCTTTACTCCTGTATTTGTCTTCCGCAAAGGAAATGTAAAAATCACTCCTACAGGGAACACATCCATCGGGAATGAGATTCTCTTTCCTCAATCCCAGCAGCACACAGTCCCAGAAAAGAACAGGTGAAGCTTGCTCCTACTTAAAACAGCATGAGATGCAGTTGTGTGGTTAATTCTGCCTCTGCACATTAGCAAACATGCCACTTGCAAAATATGAAAGGCTTTCTTCCCTGCCCCATTTTTAAATGACACCTGCAAATCAATAATCCAGTTGCCATTTATTTCCATATGTCAAATTACAATCTTAACTTGTGCAAAGGAACATAATAGTAATGATTAAGCCAATTACATCACAACACAGCTTAAAACGACACACAATGGAAGGATTAAAGCTCACTACCAAATAAGAGAGTCCTGTTCTTGGTGGAGCTCCCCCACTGTGGGAACATAAGTGTCTCTTTTCCTGTTGCACAAAGTTGTGAGCTTTCTGACATGTAGCTGCTGGACTGCCATTAACAAACTTATTTATATTAATGCAGCACTAAGCTGGGATCACTGCACCTCGGCATTAGCTGCGGTAGGCGGGCTCTGCGGCCGTCACTGCGAACACAGTTTATGGCGCTCTACAGGTCCAGACAGGCTGAGTCACGTGGACACAAGGCGATCTCACCTGGCTTAACTGAATGAAGCCTCCTTTACCCTATGTTATTTGGGTCAGGTAGACGCTGACATTAAAAGCCTTCGGGAAAGGGAGGGAAAGGAGAGTAAACGGAGCATAAACGTTTAAAAAGTCAGGCATCTCGCTCTCTGGATAGGGCCAGACACCATTTGCAGCTTGTCTGGAGTGTGCGCTACTGTATTTGACACCCTAATTCCAACTGATGCCAACACATGGCTCATACAACAATAAAATGTGGGTTAAATCATTATACTATAATCAACCTCTCAGACTAAGATTTTCAATTCTACGTCATGGATTAAAAGGTTCTAATGGAAACTGGGCATCTGTACATTGCCATGGTCTTTAAATCTGCATAATTCAAAATGATCAAACCTTTTACCTCTGTCCTATGCACCTTTTTTTTTTTTCCTTTCTTTTTCACATCTCTGTATTCCTCCTAATTTTCCCTGCCATCTGCAAACACTGGTCCCATCTGCTAAAATATATCTTTATACTCAGCTAAAATAAACACAAAATAAATTGGTAGTGTATTTTACATGTCATCATTAGACTTTAATAAGATTAATGGGACTCAAGACGTTTCCAACTTTGAAATACATTCCTGTGTGTTGACTGCAGACTCGGGCAGATATTGCTCCATCTACTCACTCTTACTCAACGTTAGTTCCTTGGCAACTAGGTTTTGAAGACATTTATTATGTATGTAATTTTATCCTCAGCAGAACTTGAATGAACCAGGCATAACTGTTAAGTCCATACCAGATCCCCTATCAGCTGCTCATGATTTGCTACAGGGTTGTCTCCCCTAGATCTCTCCATACACTACCATGCATACACAGCCCTTCTGCATATTGGAACAGAAGGATCAGTCAAGAACTGGAAGGTTTTTCTACTTCAAGAAACAAACATGCATTCAAACACACACACAAATGCATGTGTAAATTAAACTGAACACCACGTGAACTATCTTTGAAAAAGCTGTTAAAGCACACTAACAGCTTCCTTCTTCTGTAAAATTAGTTGCAAAGAAAGCTGAAAGGGTTTGCTTGCTTCTATTCAACCAAAGGCAAGGTTTGGACAGCAATGCAGTCAAATCTGTGCATCTTTATACTTATCAAACAACAATTTCTATTTAAACTGATTGAAAATGCACTTAGATTCTCACAGCCTCTCAAAGAATACCGGTCTCACATACAGAGAATGGAAATAAGAAAAGTTCATATTAAAATGTCATTTTTATTCCAATAAATGCCTTATATTCTGCATTTGTTCGGGGAAGACTTTTCTTATTAAAAAGGTGAGGTAGAGGAAACATTTTTAAGGACTATTATTAATGGTTTGCAATTTGCACCTGTTCTACACTTAAGGAGTAAAAGTAGGGTTTGGTACTTCAAGGTGCTTATTCCATGGGTATTTTGACAGTGTACACAATAACTTTTACTTTCTAAAATAAGAATTGTTTTGCCCAAATCGATATGCATAACTCGAATCAAAAGTATCCTGTAGCTGATTTCTACACAAATTTCCAAGATGATGATAGTCATCAAAGACTCAAACATTCAAGGGGCAGACTACATCAGCCAGACCTTAACCTCTCCGATGGTATCTACAGCGAAGCTGAACAATGTTCTGATGTCTCACTCCGAACCTTTTCCTGGGAAAACAGTCGCATTACCTGCAGTATGCATATCTACCACAAGACTGAAGTCATGGGGAGTTAAAGAATAACAAATGACATGGGAAGTTCTTTCAGCAGTCTAGAATATCTTTTTTTCAAAAACAGTATTCTTGTATGTATCTATAGGCAACACAGCCTATCAGCAAGCCTAAAACTAAGTGCTAGGTGGCTAACGATAGGTGGGATGGATGTAGTCAAGAGTCATCCCCTGCAGCAAATTATGCTTCTGATCATGGATACAGAGGGGTCCTACAATGTTTCAAGCTGAGGCATATGCTACACACAAAATCCAAAAAAGATACCTCCTCTCAAGAGTCCACAACAGCCCTGGAGGAAAATTCAGGCTAAAAGCAGGTACTAAGGAAAGCACTGCATCATGCAAACTTTTAACCTTACATCCTTCTCAACTGAGTTATCCAGTATTCAACTTAGGTTCTAACTTATAAAATTAACTATTTTTCATTTTTAAAAAATGTCCTTATACATATTCTCTGCAGGCATATCAACTCATCTGTTAATGTAAGAGAGACACTAACATTTATTTGTCAGTGAGACAGACAGTAAGGGAAGCATCTCTTTAGCGAGAGGAGGAAGAAAGTGCTTTCACGGCATGTCTAAATAGACAGCAAAAACGAATTCTTGGGTTAGCAAATTCAGGATGACACATTTACCTTCTACTTGATTGATAAAAAGTACATGACATTCCCAAGCATACACAGTTCACTATATAATGGAAAGCTACTATTTCAAGAGGGTTAAAAAGACCCTGTTGGTTCCGAAGATGAATCTTAGGAAAAAGTCGCTTGGGACTCTGGAGGATGTTAAGAGCTGGCAACAGCATTTGCTCTGTTTTCTAAAACTAAAGTTTAGCAATAGAAAATTCTTAAAACTTTTGGTGATAAAAAGGAGTTTCAAAGGATGTCCATCAAGATGGCTAAAAGACATAAAAACACTTTGTAAGTCTATCCATGAAAAAAAACCCTACAAGCCTCCTCCACAGTGTTTTAGTTGCAACAGCAATTGGCTACAACAATCATCAGTAATATTTCTGTTTACTCGCCTAGTCTGAAGGATTATGGAGATGAGTTCACAAGAGCTGACCCTCCAGGTTTATTAAATATTCAATGAATATTTTGTATGCATGCTGGGTATTAAATAAAAATCAGAAAATACTGCACACTACCATATGTTATATACTTCAAATAATACTGGAGTAGCTCTGTTTGTTTTTTAATACTTTATTTAAATAATTTTATCACATATCAACATAAAAATGTACAATATAGACACAACGTAAATTCGGCATCATGAATATTTAGGTGTTTTTAAAGCTTTTTTTTTTTTTCCTGCTGGTTAATTTTGCTGATCATATTCCAAATAAACCTGGAGAACTTATTTAATAATTTCTTACCTTTTTTTTTTAACTTAATAGTAATAGCACTGCTATTTTCTCACCTGCAGTAGCATCACAGCATGTGGGCCTTCAACAGTAGGAAACTCTTCATTGTCATGATTTAGCCTACTGTTCCTACAACTCCCCAGCTAACCAGATATAGCCTACACACAATCTGCCCTGCTTAAAATCATCTGCCGTTAGTGCTCAGTTAAAACAGTGGTCATTGTCATAACATTCACCAGCCAAAGAAACTTGAGCACTAACTAGGACATGGCCCATCCATTTAGCCGAGCAGGTCTGAAGTGGTCTCTCCACACTGCGTACCACGCTTTGATCCACAACTGAACACAGGGTGATGCAGCTGTTCAATGTACTACTTTCTACTCGAGATGCACTATGAAAAAAGGACCTGAACAAAGTGGTTTACTTCAGCAGACTGCAAAGCAGACAACAACAACAATTTTTGAGCTGCAAATCTATGGAACAAGAATACAGCATTTGGGCAAGTCCAATCTTAATAGTTACTGCTAAACTGATGTTCCATATTTCCACAATGGGTTTCCGCAAGCAAAACTTGCTCACGGGTTTTAAATGGGATTAAGACAGTCTGTGTGCTATTCTCAGATTACCACACATAAGGGAAAGTTTCTGAATTGATGGATGCAAGTCACAAGATCCTCAATTCTCAAGTTGAAAATTGTCATTTTCTGTGGCATCACATCCAACAATCCATATTGCTGGGACCTACGTAACAAAACTGCACCAAACTACACACCTTGTGTCCAAATGTAGCATCCTCGGAGGCCAAGACTTCAACCTGAAATTATAAGGAGAAAGATAATTTCAAATTTAGCCACCACCAAGAACCTCTCTCTCCTGAGCACAGCACCACAGTCCAGGGAAAGAAGAGAGCTGCAAATGAAGATGCCAGTCTAGGTCAAACCTAGGAAACCTACATACAATGGGATGTACTAAACTAACAGCTGACAAAAGAAATCCTCAAGTGAGGAAACTCGGAAAGCATCCTTCATGACATAAACAAGATTCTCCACCTAAATGATATTAAGATTCCGTGTTAGTGTCCCAGAATTTGCTGTACTACAGCTGGAACATTTTTCTCCATATGGAATTCTGACTACACCAAAAAGCTGCCTGAGCACAACCAGAATGTTCTGCCAAGGTGAGTCCCTGTAAAAAAAAGGCAAGAAACACTTGAACCCTTCCCCTCCTGTTATCTTCTAACTTGGCTGGGTACTCCTGCACCAGCACCAACTGGAACAGCACTAATGGGAAACTCTGCAGCCAAGATCTTGGCTGCAGGCTCCTATCCTGCCTTGAGCATAGAGAATTCTTTGAAAACTGTAGAATTCAGGGAACACAAACCACCTAGGCAAAGGCCAAGACTAGCCAGCTGAGAGATGCAGTCAATGTTTGAAAGCCCGAGAGAAGTAAGCTGCCAGGTCATCGAGTGGTGCTCCAGACCAAACCCCTTGTTGGTTGCCACACACCACACAGCTCTAAGAGTTGACACATGCTAATCTGCCACAACAGGAGCAGACACAGAAAAGAAGGCACACCGATTTTTCATTAGACTCCCTACAAATATTTCACACTTCAGCACCTATCACCTGAGAATCTCCATGCTTTTGTGAATTTTAATTAATTAAGCTTCCCAATACACTAGTGAAGTCAGAAATGTCATCATCCCAATATGCAGAGAGAGAAGAGTGAGGCAGAAGAGGTTAAATAATTTCCTAGTAGTCATGTGCCAAGCCAGAACACTCTCATGGAAAGAATCCCAGATCTCTACTTCCAGGCTCACAGTTTAACAACTAGGAAATTCTCTATTTCTCTGATTTACATCCTATTTAAAATGCCTACTGCTGCATTATAAGCTATACAACTAGTATAACTAATGTATCTAATCTCCAGTTTAACTTAAGAAGAGTGAAGGATTTAAAGCAAATCAAGAGGGAAAAAATGAATGTGAAGTTTCAGCCTGAAGCATGTTATAATGCCAGAGTTATAAACCCTTGAACAAGAGGGTTTATAATGGAAAGGCTGATAAACTAACAATGACGGCAGCACTTACATATATTTATGTCATGATCTAGCAACATATGGTATTCTTTCATCTTTAAATTAAAAAAGGGAGGGGAAAAAAAGGGGGGGAGGATAAAGCATTTGCAGGAACTAGGAATAACAAAAAAAATTAAATGAACCTGAAGTTACCCAACTGTGACCTGTCCAGTTGATTAGGAATGACAGTAAGAGGCTACAAAATAGCATCTCATTCAGTAGGAGGTAGGAAAAAAAATCCAAGTAAATAAAATCAATCTAGAATGATATGATATGTATTAGCTCCTTATATTAAGCTTCTAATCCTTTAGGCACTTTATAAATATTAAACAATCAGTCCTGGTGAGACTGATAAATATCCATAATATATTTTACAGACGAAGAAACAGACAGAGGGTTAAGTGACTTGCCCAGGGCCAAAAAGAATAATCACCCATTGGATCAGAAATAAGTGTATGACTGCTTGTCACTACTGAGATGCTCAGGTGGCTTCTGAAAAAAGTAATTCAACTATCAGAAGCACCTCAGTTAGGGTTAATGTGGTACCCAACTAAAGCGTGAATGCTCATTTTCACTAGGCTTACTGTTTTGGTACAACATATAGCTACCACCACTACATAGACCCCAAAACTTGAACAATCTTGTTCAAACTCATTCAGTTTTGTCTATCCAGTATTATGACAGTCACATACCCCAGACGCTACTTCCAGACTCATTAATCACAGAATTATTAAGAATCATAAAGGTTGGAAAAGATCTCCAAGACCATCAAGTCCAACCTTTGACCAAACACCACCATTGCACTAGACCATAAGCACCAAGCGCCATGTCCAGTTGTTTCTTGAACACCTCCAGGAAGGAACAGGGATTCCACCACCTCCCTTGCCCATTCCAATGCCTGAACACCTTTTCAGTGAAGAAATTATTCCTGATGTCAAACCTGAATTTAACCCAGCACAGCTTGAGGCTACGTCCTCCTATCCTGTTGTTTGCTGCCTGGGAGAAGAAGCCAATCCCCACTTTGCTACAATCTCAGTTGTTCTACCTTTCAGGTAGTTGTATAAAGTGAGTGCTTATTATTGTGCCACATTTCTATTGTGGAGATTCATTAGGAAAAAAGTGGGGCCTTCTTTGTTTCACTGGGTTCTCCTGTGACTCTCTCCTTGAATCCATCAGGGTTGCTGATGCCTTCCCAGTCCCAGTACACCGCTTCCCTGGCCCTGCTATCACTTTCTCCTCCCTCTCCTGCCCAAGGGTCCCAGCTAGGCTGACAGCCCCACCAAGCCTGCCAAGGGCTATCTGTCTCCTACCCTGTGCTACCTCAATGCTACCAGCTGCAGGAGTACAACATGGACAGGATGGCACAGAACCCCTGCTCTGACCCAGCACAGATTTCAACTTTTGTTTGGGCTCTGCCTCCTCTGCAGAGAGGCCACTTCACCATGCCAGAACCTTCACTGTGGAATACAGCTGTATCGTCAACAACTGAGCTGTGCTAATGAAGCTCGCGCTTGCTCAGGGCCAAGAGAATGTTCATGATTGCCACAGTTCCAGAACACGTGAATTAACATGGCACAATGATCAACACATGTACAAAACTCAATCCCTCTTTTCACCAAGAAACTGAGAAGAGGAACAAACCGTGACATCAAAGAGTAAAGCAGCAGTTTAGGCTGGTGTAACACACTCTTAGTCTCTTCCACATACAGAAATATTTTCTTTTATGCTTAGAAATTAAAGGCTCAGAGAGACAGTAAAATGGTTTGGAGTGAAGCTAGTATAGATAACAATTCTAATTAAAAATGTTATTGAACAGGCCTGATAGCACCACTTCTGCTTTTCCAAGAATGATCACACCACTTCTGTGATAAATAATTGTCACCACCTCGCAGAGGATGCAATGAAACACCCTCTATATTCTTTGTTACTACTGTCTTTAGCAATATACTGTGATGTTAGTCCACCCATTTGGATTTTCACTTCTTTGTATAAAACAGTTAAGATATGTAAGAGACAAGTAACTGGTGACACCGTAAGAGACACAACAAAGTACTGAAACAAAATGTGGGACAACATGAGGTTTTCCTATGCTAAGTTTCAAATAAAAGCCAAAATGCATTACAGCCTGGGCTGAGCGGACCCCCCTCTAGTGGGAATGCCTGTGTACTTCAATCAGCACCCACATACCCAAGCAGAAGAGAACATTTCCTTAAGAATCAGGCAAGCATCATCCTTCTCCTCGTCATCTTCAAAACATACCACTTCCATTTCAATACATTAAAAAATGAACAAGACATTCATTATTGCTTTGAGACAATCTGATGTTAATTAAAAAGCACACATTACATACTTACTTGTGGCAGTTAAACATTTCCTATTTTAGCTGGCTTTTCTGAGTGTACACACGTAAATATCTTGCAAAGATGGGGTGATTTACAGTGAAAAGCTCACTGCATCATTTCAAAAAAGCAGACTTGATTCTTAAATGAAACACTAGATTTCATCTACATACATATCTGTATCAGATCCAGTAGCTTACCCCTAGGCGTTGCTCTGAATCTTTGCTCCAATCTACTTTCCTTTCCTCACAGTACAGTGCTACAGTTGAATGGATTTGTATGCCCTGTACTTTATTTCTATGTAAAAGCAACTTTTAGTCACTGTTATTCTGGGGTTTTTTTTCCAGTTTATCTAAAGAACCAAACACCCTTTTTGCTTCTAATAAACGAACTCAAACTACACTAGCAGTATTCCGCAACTCTGGGCTAGAAGTCTGTTTTAAGTGGTAAGGGGTAAATGATGGGGTAGCATTCTAGGGAGTGTGTGATTAGCCATACACTGTGGATCAATTACATGTAATGCAATTAGTGGTTTAAGCAGGAGTATCCCACAGCTGGAGCATGCCTGTCCTGCCTGGGCAATTCACCCCTCCTACAGCCTGCTCCTCAGTGCCACCCCTGGTCCAAGTGCAGCCTCCTGGGGCTGACCAGAGTGGTGTCCAAAAACCCCTCAGGTCCTCCTTAATACATGACAAGGTGAACTTCCCACCTCCTTGTGCAACATACATGGTCTCCAAAATGGGCAGCCGTGGCTAAGACCACTATTACTTATGTAGTATTCTACGATTTAATAGTTGAATAGAATAGCATTTAATAGTTTTTTATTTTGCAAGATGAAATGATTCATAAATGTCATAGCAGCCTGGAGGACCCCTGATGAGCAACGTATGGAGTTACACAAATAAGTTGGGAAGTAGCCCTGAGTCTCTTTTTGTCAGAAATAATGAGACTTTGTCAGTACTTTTATTTTGCTTTTGAATAAAGAATTCACACAGATAAAGTTCGACAAGGAATATTGCACTGCAACCAAGACACTCACAGTAAATTACACACAGTCATTTCTTCCTCCCTCTCAAAGACAAAAGGAGTTCAAACACAGATAAAACCCTTGAGGTGCCATGTTGAACAAGACCTTTTTGGAACAAAGTTGTACAACCTAGCGATCAGATGACACAAAGAATTATTATGATTTGGTCTTCTTCAAAGCCATACTCAGCATTGGTTTGGTCCTCAGCTCAGTCCAGCCCCCCTCTTAGCTCATCAAGACTTTGTTTGAGATGGGATTAGCTGAAACTAAGCAAGATTCACAAGAAGTGAAATACTATTAAGAGGAGAAGTTACACCTACACAATGCCCAGACTATTATCCAGACAACAGAATATGAAGAGCGAGTATTCAAGGACAAAATAACTAACTCACAAAAGACACAGGTCACAGAAGCCCTGTCCATCTTATTTGGGGGAATCTGAAAATAAGCACTAATAATCATTTCTGATGCATGCTAATTCCCACATAATATCCTGTTAACACTAATGCTGAAAAGGATCATTGATCTACACTTAACTACCCAGGCAAAATCTTCCAATACAGCACACACTTAACGCTGCTCTGAAACTTGGGTCGGAGCTCCTCAGAGTTCATCTAATGGAGCCGCTATCAGCAGCTGGCAGGTGAGGGGGTTACAGCTACTCTGACAAGGGACACAGTATACTGGAGCAGCTCTGATCTAGACAAAATATTCTGCACGAGCACTTACAGTTTCTGTGGTTCACACATGAGAATTTGCCCAGCTGGCTGCAAATTTTATAGGCTTTCTATTGTCATTTGTTTGACATTATTATTCTAGGAAAATTATAGCACAGGGCTTCTCTGATACCTAGAGGGTTTTTGCCAACTGCCTGCTTACTAAAAAGGCATGCCTCTGGCACTTTTAAAATATGCTCAAAACAAAACAAACGTGTATGTTAATACTTGCATTTTGCAATACTTTTGTTTTCCCCGTTTGGTAACGATCAATCAGTTTAGAAAGGACTCTTCCCTGTGATAATAAAATCTAAAAAGAATGAGGAAAGACAGGTGCATCCTCTTGTATTACTACTGTCAAATCACCTTCTTGCTGTTAGGGTGCACTTCTTCCTCAATTGTGTGAAGACAAACCACATCACACTGTCCGGTTCAAACTGTTTGGTCTTGTACCCACATCTGCCCTCTGACTTACACAGGACTTAGGTGACAGGAGGCTCTCTAGTCCCAGCAACTCAATGGGCCTCATTAGTCCAGGTGCAGAGCAATGCAAATATAACTCCAATTACTATTTCCACATGCCAATCTTGACAAGGTGCCTATAAAAAAATAGCCTGGATAGCATGAAACACAGAGGATACCGCAGCACTTGGTGCAGACATACCCTCATAAACCTTTTCCAGCATAAATGCTCAGCTTTTAAGGTTTTCCCATCAGTCGAGCCACCCACACACCAATTCTGAACTTGTCTTTTAAACAAAGGTGATAGGAAGTTAATCCAGTTTTCATTTTTCAAAGTCTTTAGTTTATTTCAAAGATGAATTTGACTGCAGTAATTCATATCTTTATGAAATCCAGTTTTAGCTTTACTATCTCCTTCCTTTGCCTTCCTTTTCAAGTAATTTAGGATTCAGCAATTGTAGCAGATAGTTGTCCTCACTGGAGCAGTGACAAACCTGCGTGACCCACACTAGTTTCTGGCAATTCTTCAAGGACTTACTGAGGGTGTACACAGCTTTAAATGTACACTGAACTGTGGGAATAAACTTTGGTAACTGCAACAACCCTTCCTCCCCTTTTTTCTCTGCTACTTGCCACCAGTTTTATTTATTTTTAATGGCAATCATGCATGTACTTCAGGCTACGTTTCAGGTCTGCAGCAAGCGAGGACTGGGCATGTTCCTTGGGCAATCCTTGAATAAACACACCAAAGACACACCTTTGTTATGACCCTGAATCTATGCCTAAAATAAAGGCATGACAGTCACCCAGTATAAATCTTATGAATTAAGGATAGGTCAGCTGAGATTTCCTCACTTTCTATGCAAAGGCTGTTGAGACTACTTACTCAGGCCTTTTGGTTAAGTAAATGCCACCTGTCCACAGCCAGACCTGTGTAAAACTAGAAAACATGTGACCTAGTTCAGGGTAATTATTCATTAAATCTGGCATCCACTTGTTCTTAGGCTTTCCCTTTCACTTATTTTGCTGCTTCGTTGTGTTATCAGTCATTTATCTCTTAGCTCACCACATCTAGCAACAGTAAAGATCAACATTCTAATTTTTGGATCCACAACTCTTAGCTTGAAATATACAAAATAAGTAACAAAATTATCCCTCTTCAAATTACATAATAACTTTGTGTTAAAAAGGTTTGAAAAGATGTTTCAAGAAACTATGCTGCAGCTCAAATTGCTTATTAATTCTCCTCATTCTCCTTATTAGCATGTGCAGACAACACAGTGGCTCAAGGATGCAGCTCACTGAAGCAGCTCTGTTCTTGGTCAGCTAGTGTTCAAGATAAAACACAATGATGCATCACGTTCCTAAAAGCTGATCAGTGGAACAGATCTGTCCTGCTCGTATTTTTAAACTTTTTCTTAAAATGGTTTGGGGGAAGCTGATTTACAATAACAACAACAAACACCAAACATTCACATCTCCAGCACTGTGCCCAACACATATTGTTGGATGTGCTATTGACCGACTGGCTGATTTAGCCTCCCTTTGCAAATAGTTTGCAAAATCCTGGGAGCAAGGCCAATCCCTGAGAAGAAAAAAAGTTAGACTCCAGATATTAGCTAACTAAAAGCAGTAACCATCAGTCTTGTGAGGTATAATACTTAAAACAGAAGTACATATGTCAGAAGTGACTCAAGTGAAAAAAAGTGGTGTGCTATGGGGGCAGTGGGGCAATTTCTGTAAAGTCAAAAAGACACAATGGTATAAAAATATTTAGGCTTGCACCGGGAAACAAACATTAGAATTCCCAAACAAACTGACATTTCAGACTGCGTACATCTCTGCTTGGCACAACCTCACTGCAGGAGAACCTGCGAGACCCACCAGTGACCACCCTCCCATCCCTTACAACTCTGCCATAACTTACAGATCCATAGGTACCGTATCAATAGGTGATCATCAGTGAATTCACAGCAATAACACGTCCATCTGCTCATCAGTAGGAGACGAAACAGATAATATATATATATATATATACACACACACATACACACGCACATTTTCCTTCTGTAGGCATATATTCAGATTCTTTTATATGTTTCTGTCATACTGTTTCTCATATATATATGCAAAAAATGTGTAACGTGCAATTATTTCTTTCACACCAGAACACTGCATGAAACAGATTAACTGCTCTGAAAATGCTTTTGATATTTATTTGTTTGACAATGTAGAGATCAAAATGACTGTTGTACATAGACCAAAATCTCAGAGCAGTCACTACTTAATTTCCTTTAAGAAAGGAGTGGTAGATACCATAAAAACAAAATTCCAACCTCACGCATTCTAATATGTGGGAAATCCTGAAAAACTGTCATTATACCATGAGACATAAGCAGTAACAATTACTGCCACCAGTAAGCCTTTTATTTAGATATTGTAACTGCACCTTTTCTAATCCATTTCTATCTCTTACTCTCTTGTTCCAACACAGTGATTTCATTTTAATTCTCCACTTCCAAAACCAAGAAACATAAAGCCTTGCCTACCAAAGACCACACCAAAGGATCCCTGCAGCAGTCGCCTTTGTTGCATTACCATGCTGTGAGGTTGTAGAGAGATTGCTATAGAAAACCTCATATAAGGGTTAAAACATCACTGACCTCTACCAGCAAGGCTGGAGGTTCCCACTACCCCAGCTTAGCAGTCCAAGGGCCCACCTGAACACTCCAAATAGACCTTTTCGAAGTCAGGTTGCTTAGCCTAAATGCAAGATGCCATCCACCAGCAACTAGAGGGTGGTACTGAACAGCTGCAGTGCCATAATGCTTCTGAATAGTCCAGAAAACTATGTTTTAAAGCTCACCTCCTAAGCGGGAAGGGTTTTTGCTGTTTAAAACTGCAGCTGCTGAGTACTCCTCTGCTCCCTTTGCCTACCTCTCTACATAATTACCTCACATACCACCTGTAAAAGTGAAAACAAATACAGCCCTAGCTCAAACTGCATGTCTTAACTATCTCACCTGAAAGAAGTCAAACAATTTGCAGCAAAAATTGAAGATAAGTGACCAAGGACAAAATCTTTACAGAAACAAAGCTTCGAGTTTCAACTCCACGCTGTTCTGTCAGCAGCTTTCTTATTTAATTGAGCCGGTATACAACCAACATCAAAGATACAAAGCTATTTTGTGCTGAAAATATTGGAAGCATATTAGGAAGAGGTGGCAAACAGAAAGGATCTGTCAAAGGTAACAGATGTATCAAGGGCACCAAGCACTGTGAAGAAGGCGTTAATTATCTATGCTGCAAAAGAAAAGGTGTTTGAAAAACAGAAACTGTTTTCAAACGATTCAACATACTCCTATTGTGCTCGGGAGAAAAAGCTTCTTGCACCTTAGACAACATTATTTTGAGCATATGAGTTAAAAGATTTTTTTAGGCAAGGAGAAACACAATGTAGGGAGTTCTCTGTTTCAGAAACACAGTTTAAACTTCAAAACCTTTACTGTGTCTCACAACCAATTCCAGTCATAGACTGCATTCTTTATCCCTACTTTTAATGTAGTAATGGGTAACTTACACAACCTAGAGGAATCTTTTCACTCTTGCTTTATCTGAAAAAAGTGGCGCTTTTTGAAAATAAAACAAGTCACACCACGATAAAATCTAGCACCGTAAGACCTAGCTGCCCTACATACATCTTATGTTCTATACTTGTTTTCCAGACTGTGTATGGTACTACTTGCTCACAACTTAGTTTCAAGTCAGAGGAAATGATTTACAATACCTATGCTTACCCTCTCCACCTTCCCTTATAGGACTGGTTAATCAGGACTTTCTAAAGCATGATTTTGAGAAAAACTGTTAGAGCAAAAATGACCCTTTTCAACAGAAAAAAAAAAAAAATGGAACTGATCCAAAAGGAGAAGAGTAACAATTTAAAGCAAGGAAAGCCTACACTTTTATATTAAAAAAAAGAAAAAAAAACACGCTGAAACTTATTTCTCTGAAGATAATTAAAACATACTAAATGCATGTCTGATATTGCATTCTCAGCTAAATTAATGTTGTTCCCATAGGAGTGTGATGTGATCAACAACAGCATCATGAAGCTGCACACAACTGTAAATTATGTGGAGAAAGAGCCTGGGCAATTGCCAGCAGGTAGGTAACATGTTCTCAGCACTTGGCCCCTACTTTCCCAACTAGATCGAATCTCTTCCTGATGTACCCTTCTCCCACACCAGTATCATGCTATATACAGTGGCTAATGCTGACAACATCTGGGCAACTCCATCTGGGAATTGTCAGACCCGGGGCACAGGTTTAGAAGGCATGGTTTGCACAAGAAAGTATCTACCCCCCTGCCAAATAGTCATGCAGCAAGAATCCCCTGGGGGATATTCTGAATTTCATAGTGTAACTCGAACAGGTAAATCTCTGAACAAGACTCAGCTCAACTGATTTTTGCCAAGGACTGAGCTTTTCTCTTGAATTATTTTAGGATGTGTCCCCATCGCCTCCAGATGAGGTACAAAGATTGATAAACATTCTGACTGGATTAACTGCTTTAAAAATTATTCAGATGTCACAGCTGGCCAGTTTTTGACCCTTCTGTTACAGGATTTAAGAGCTGACTGGGAAAGAACAAGTGCTCCGGTCAGTGCCATAACTCCTCCACACTCTTCCAGCTCACAACAGCCATACATTTCCTCAGAACTGAAGGGAAAACCAGCTCTCAAAGGGGGCAGGCAAAAATACAAGCATTCCTAGGAGTCATTTCAGTCCTAAGTAGGGCACATAATAATAAAAGCCTAGATAAAACGACAAAGTGTTTGCATTTTTTTTCCATTTTACTTGAGTTCTCTAGCCATTGCAATAGAGAAAAATGAACACAATCCCTGAAAACACGACCTACAAAACCACACTTGTTCCATGATTCATATGCATCAAACCCCAATCTGCATACAGAAATCAAACAATTAGGTTTCTCAAATGCTTGAACTACTTACACAAATCAGGACTTTTGCTAACCAAAGGAAGTGCACAATGTGTGATTCCTCAGATCACTTCAGCATTTCGCTTTTTTGCTATAGCCACAAACAAAAAACCAAAGCAATTTAAGCCAAAATTCTTTTCAAAGTTACTTCTAGCAAATAGTGGCTCCCTTATAAAAGTCTGATTAATTGCAGAATCTTGGCTTCAGAATTCAATTACATGTTAGAATATTAAAAATGCTAGAGTCCATAAACAATGATTATAAAACTGTTTATAGCATTTTTAGTACTTTATTTGAACACTGCAATGTGAACTATAAACGTTCTTTCCCTTCCTCCATTTTTCTTCTCATTTTTTTGCTGCAGTTTCTTCATGCAAACAGAACAAGAAGGAGGGAAAGAGGAGAGGAGAAAGGATGTGGCAGGCGATTGACATGCCACCTCCTCACAGACTCTGATTCTTCATTGTGCTTTATGCCTGTTCTGTGAGTTTTATTCTGGGTCTACAAGGGTGTTTCTGGATAATTACAGGATACAAGCTAGCATTTTTTTTTCCAGCCTGTCTCAATTTCAAAGCAAGCCCCCTCTTCATTCTTTTATTATTATTCAAAGTAAAACAGCAAAACAAATCAATTGCTAAAGCCTTGTGCAGTTTGCCAAACTTAGCATTTCTGTACCATGGTGTGCATATAAGGTAACATTTCAGGCAGCAGCACATCTTCAGGCACAAGAACCTTGTATAAATTCTCAACTTCAATGACTGCTTTTGTAAAGATTTCTTCTTTATGCACATATATGTACATGTATACACACACATACAAATATTTTATTTTATTTTTTTTTTTGCAAGCACCCCGGTAAAGATTTTCCTTGCAACTTTTCCTGAAGAAATAAATCCCAGTACTCACTCTGTTTCCCAATTACGGTAGCTGTATCAATTATAACAGTGAGCTGACAATCTCAGAGACTGCTTTTTATACTTATTTTAAGCTTATTTTATTTACAGTGTAAAGAAAGAGTCAAACTACAATTTCAAAGGTGAAAGTAACGTTAGAGTTTTAATTTCTGAACTGTGGAGTCCTGGCAGGGCTTGTCAACACTTTTATGTTTTGTGGAGGCCATTTTGTTTCTGTATTTATTGCTACAAAGACTCCCCTTCTCCCTTAAAATAAAGAATATATCACCGTATTTACAAGGAAACCAGTTACAGGCAGGTTTTGCAGCAGCTCGTTTGTTATGTCTCACTCTGAGTTTACAAACAGCTGTCCCATGCATCTCCACTGGATACAATTTTAGTCTAGACAGGGGAAATCCAAGCTAGTGCTGCCCAAACAACATAAACACAGAAAGATCTTCAATCAATCATTTCATTAATAGAAACACGTCTAATAATATAAGGGGAGGGTGTTTTGGAAGAAAGCCCATTTCAGAGCCTGAAACAGCATAATTGTGTGGTATTGTTCTTGTGCTAGGCAGGGCTATGGAATGACACTCACAAACCAGATTCTGGTGCCGTGGTACATTTCAATAAAATCAGCCTTGTTTCTCCAACACAAGTGCCTTTCAAGACCACTGACAACTTTGAATTAAATGGTAAACAGACAAAATAAGACTTGCACAGCGCTGGCATTCATCTCCATTTTGATACAATCAGGTCAGTGCCCACACAAATATATTTCTAGCACGACCATTATTTCTGGTTTTTTTCAAGCTGTTTTACCTGGGAAATAGCATTAAACACAGTAGTTACTAACATACGAATACCCTTCTCCTGTTCTCATCTGTATCAGCCTATTGTCCATCCCAAATCATATAAATGTCTAGAAATAAACTGCTTTGAATGCAGTCATTTCTATGGTTTTTTTTAGAGAAAAACACTGCAGTCTCCCTTCTTATGTTTGGAGCATCCACACACTGACTTCTCAAAACATAACATAAAAATGAAGAACACCGCAAGGCTTTTCCTTCAAGGGGAGGAAAGGGAAGAAGCTATTCTTTGGTCCACATTTTATTTTTGATTCCTGAATAACATCTGTCCCTTCATTTAGAGGCTCAGTTTACTATCCTGGTCTCAGATCAACTTTTACCAGTGGGTGTCAGTGTAACAGTGTAATGATATAATGGGGGGATGACAGGGAGAAAACACATGAAAAAATAAAGATTTTTTTATTTTTAAAGGCCACATTTGTATTAAAAGTGGAGAGATAAAAATCCCTTCTTTCAAAACCAATTTCACTGCAATTTGCTCTGCAAAGATCCTCTAACTTCCTCTAACTAATGTTTGGGTTAACATGGGTAACTAATTTCAATTTTTGTTTTCCAGGTATGTTCCTTGTGTGTACACACATGCACACAAACATGAACACACAGTAAATGTTTGGTCTATAAACCTTTTTCATGGTTTTGAAAAACAAAGTGAGACTGTCACTTTAATTCAAATTTCACCGTGAACAGTTAAGAGGCTCTGTGGACCCCAACTTATTAACCTGCGCCAATTTAACTAGTATTACTCAAGAGGTTCGAAAACCTAAAAATAGGTGTTAATCTGTGCAGACTGACAGCAACTAATCAGTACCCGCCCTGTCACAACTTCTGCTCCTCCTACCCCTTGAAGGGGAGCAAGTACAGCACAAGGAAAGGCAAGAAAGGACAGTCCCCGCGGTTTGGTGTTTTTTTTCCTTTCTTTCTCTCTTTTTTTTTTTTTTTTTTTGGTGTTTGTTTGCGTCTGTCTTTTCTGAAAGGAGAAAAAAAAAGTGCATTTGGTAAAGGTCGGCTAGAAAACTTGTTTCTGTACTAGCAAGCAATGGCTTCCTGAAATCAGCTGCTTGAATGTCTACCAAATCATTCTGTCGACGTGATAAAACCCTTTATTTTACTTAATAATCAACATGCTTAAAACAGTGGCCTTAGCTCCAACTCCAGTCAGACGCATTTGAAATTTTACACGGGCAACTTCTGCCTTTTCCAACACTGCTACAGTAATGAACACCCCAGTTCGGAGTCTCTCCCCACCAAAGCACAAAGGTACGTGCCTGTGCCTACTCAGGCGGGTCCCCTTCTCTCCTGGGCACCTCCCGGCCGTGAGCTGGTGCTGTGCCATGGAGATAACCCTGAGCTCTGTGCTCACGTACCCTCCTCATTAACACAAACAGAATTAAATGCTCAGAGAAAAGCAGCCCAAGCCGCGGATGGCAGCTGGAGCCCTGCCCCTGCAACCAGAGCCTACAGAAGTGGGTTAAGGAAAGAGCCGGCCGGGACAGCTCCGTAACTAAACCGTCAAATTAAAAATAAGCCCCGAAGTAGGTTAGGTCTTTCCGCATATAACTCGCACTGCCTGGGAGACGCCGGGTTCTGTCAAAAGGGAAGAAAAGGTGTCTTTCCGAGGGAGCCACCGTAGGGCAGATCTGCAGGAAGTACCAAAATAAAGCACAACTCTGTTGCGGCCATTGTTAAGAGACGGATGTAAACAACGCTGGGCCGAGGGCTGGAGCTGGGACAGGACAGAGAGGCCCCGGCGGGCCTGGCCGGGCTGGGCTGGCAAATGGCGGCGCCAATGGCGGCCCGCGCCCCTCCCCGGAGCTGCTGTGGTGCGGGCCGGACCCACGGCCCGGCTACGCCGAGCGAGTCGCGACTCATCCAGCCCCCAAGTTACACATTAAAAAGAGAGCGGGCGAAGCGCAGGGAAGGGAAAAGAGGTCGCGAGGGACGAGGGGGGGATGGAAGCCGCGGAAGAGCACTCTCGGCGCTAACGCGACCTTTTATTTGGGGCTCTCTCCCGGGCCAGCGCAAACTTCCCCCCTCCGTATTTCTCCCGCTCTCCCACTCCTCTCAGGCAAAAATCTGTATCTCGGGTGTCTACCCCTTTATCACACGGCCTAAAAAAGAAAATAAATGGGGGTGTGGGGGAAATCCCCCAAAGGCTCAGCAGACCCCGGCCGCCCGACAGCTCTCGGCCCCATGGGCAGGGCTGAGATGAGCGGACTCCTCTCTCTCTGAGTTCCCAAGTTTCCGTATTTAGGCCGCCTCCAGGTTTCGCTGCTCTTTAAGCCACTGCGAGGAATTACAGAAGGGCACTAACAGGCGGGGGCCATGGGAGGAGGGCGGCCTTGGGCAAGGAGCGGCCTCCTGCCCTTCGCCTCGGCCTCGGCGCTCCTCTCTCGCCATCCTCCTCCTCCCTCCCTGGCGTGTGCGGGGGTTCACAAAGGCACATCTGTGCGTGTCGGAGGGCCGGCCTGACGTGTTCTCCGCTCGCAGCAGCTGCGGTTTCTGAAGAAACAAGGCTGATTTTCTAGTCAGGCTGGAAGGGCTTTTTTTTTTTTTTNGGACGACAACAGAAAAAAAGCTCCCCTCAACTCAGTCCTCGCACTTTTCGGTGCTGCGAGCCGAGTTTTCAGGCTCTCCCCTTCATCTTCCCCGTCTCCTCGCAAGGGAAAGGGTCAGTCCGAAGCACTCCGGCTCTCTGTACAGGCGGCAGATCCCCGTCCGAGCGGGGCCTCCTCCACCCGCTCCCTCACGCTGCCCCACCGCTGCTCCCAAGCCCGGCCCTGACAACACACATTCCCATGAACGACAGGCGCTGGGGGAGGAGAGGGAGCGGAGGAAGGGGGGCGGCCGGCGAGGGGCCCGCGATGGGAGGCAGCACATAGCCCTGGGCAGGGGTCCGCCTGCGGAACCTGCGCGTCCCGAGGAGACGCGGACATTAATTAAACTTAGAGGATGTGGAGTAAACAGGGAGCCAGCAAGGACGTGCCAGGCAGAGATCAAATGTTCCGAGTTTAAAAGGAGCGCAGCCGCTCGGCTCCNCGCCTCTCCCTCTCCCTCCGCGCGCCCTTGGTTTGTTTTCCTTAAAGCTGCAACCTTTGCGGCCGCCCGGATCCCGGTGTCGAGGGGCGCACCGCGCCGCTTGCCAAAAATCCCTTTTTTAATACTACCAACCGGGGTGGAAGGGGGTGGGAGGGGGTGGGAGGGACGACAACAGAAAAAAAGCTCCCCTCAACTCAGTCCTCGCACTTTTCGGTGCTGCGAGCCGNGGCACATGGAAGGAGTTTTGCCGACCTCGGTAAATAAAGTAGTAATTGGCTGTAATAGGCAAAGGTGAAAGACAAACACTTGGGCTCTTTGTTCTGATAGTAGAAGTGTCAGATAAAACTTTAATCCCTTGTAGCTGTTTATTTTTAAAATGTCCAAACGTTTTCCTGTGCACACACCATAACAAATTAATTTCACTGATGTTTAGCACTTGAGATCACCGCAGACAAGCAAGGAATTGATTCTGAGATATAAAAGCTAATGTTACAAATTTTCCAAACTTGATTGCTTGCTATTAGGTACCTATGTTCATATTTAGTCACTGAAATAATTGGCCTAATTTTCAGAAATGATAAGCACTCACATTTTCAATTAATTTCACATCTCTGAAAATTAGGCCATTACATATCTAAATTTGACCTAGGTTTGAAAATTCTGGTTGTTTCTCTGAAACAGAAAAAACCCCAGAGTGATTACAACCGAATTCTGGCATAATTACTTAACATTAAATATGGAGAGACAAGAAAGGGCAATGGTATCTAGTGCTACAGAAGGCATGTGACCATTGCATTAAAAGCATTCAAAGCTCTATCTGAATATGATACTTCGATTGGTTCCAGTTATTGCTATCGAGAAAAATAATAACTACCCCAACAGCAAACAAAGCCCACATTTATAAATCATCAGGACTGACCCCAAACATTTGGCCATATTAATCACATTTAATGCACATTTTCCACAAAGGAATTAAAGGGGGGAAAATCACTTCTGCTTTAAAGAGGAGAAAAGGCAAACTGGATAAAAACTGCATGTGCATATATCCTTCACTGAATCTAGTTTAACTGCTATTTCTAACTGTACGAGGGCTGTTTTCCCCACAATTCGAAGTAAACTTTTCTGCAACTGTGTGCAAGCAAGGCACAGGAGTTGCTCTAAAGAGCAGTATTAGAGGGAAAAAAGATTCTTGGGAAATGCCAAAAATAATCATGTTGTTTGCCTTCTGCCAGAACTGGAGTCAGTTTTACCAAGAGGAAGCACTCAAAAATCCTGTGTTTGGGCTCAAAACAAGGGAAGAAAAAAAGCTTTACAGAACATGAAACTTTTAGGAAACAATTTTGGATTCTTTTTATACGTGTTCTACTTTTTGAACCTGTGGAGTAGGTGCTTAGATCATTATTCTCATGTCCCTCCCCCACGATTTTACAAGAGCTAAAAAATGCCCCCTACAAGCACTGGAATGTAGAAACCAAAGGGTTTTGTTGTTGTTGCTTCATTTTCTCAAATTATCCAAGAAACAAAAATCCAGTCCCTGCTCCATCCTCAGCTCCTCTTCCCCCTGCCCTCCCATGAAAACCGTGAGTGAACTCCAGAGTGCAAGCATCGGGGTGCAGGGAGTCGGGGTTCCCTGCTGATGCTGCCTCTGCCTCACCCCCTGCAGGGCAGCAGCAACTTCTGCCATGGTCACCTAAAAAGGTGACCTGCTGGAACCGTTAGGTAATACCCTCAGCTCGATCTAAATCCTTTATGCAGGGGGAAAAAAAGAGTTGCAGTGGCTTTAAAAGTACTAGAGCTCCTTGTTATATGCAGGCCTCCTACGTATATAGATTGCAGGAGAGAATTCATAGTTTTTTTTCTAGAACTCCTGTCCCTCAGCCCAGTCGAGGAAGGCAGCAAGCAAGGGAGAATTGAGCACTGCGTTTGGGATGGCCAACATAAGGCAAAATTTCTAGCCACTGTCGTGTGGTTCTCAAATGATTTAACAAAGCTGAAATACTTGGAGGAACCTAAGGGTTACTTCGACCTGCTAAATTGTTTGAAAAACCCCAATTATCTCGTCCCCATCGTATTACGTCATGGTAGTTAACTTGCTAAGAATGCTGTTCTTTGATGACAAACCCTTAAAGGCACAGTGCAGAATCTCAAGACACTGTACTTGCTTTGCCCTCAAAAGCTTTGGAAGGCCCTGCAGGAATGAGGATCTATTGCTCTGTGTGGCCTTTGCCAGCTCGATAGGACTATCTCAACTAATGATGAGTGTTGAGGGCCAGGGGAATGGGGGTAGGAAGAGAGTGCTTGAGGAAATGAAAGAAATGGTGGAAGAAAAATCTAGTAAGCTTCCCTGATGTAGGGGGGGAAACCACAAATGAATAGCCACTGTCTTTTGGAAAAGAACACCTGCACTTTTATCATTTTATCAGTACTTTAATATGGGCAAGTGTAAGTTCAGATGGCAAGACCTGTAAGCAGCAGATATGACAGAATAAGATTTTTTCTTTTTTGGTCTTGTACTATGTGGATAGTAACAACAATTGGAAAATCATGCAAATATAGCTCATGTAAATGGTCTGTTCATACTTTAAAAAAAAACAAAACCATCTAATATGTAGACTATATTGGCTTAAAAACCTTTTCAAATGAAAACACTAATACTTCCTATGTATGATCTTCTAGAACATGCCAACAAGACCATTCTGAGATACAAAGCATAAAAAACCAAATGCCATCCGTTTCGGTGCCTGTTAAACAGAAAGTGACCCCAATTCCTTGAAAATAAGCTTTCCAAAACTCTAAAAAAGCCAGAAAATTCTCTTGCTGGTAACTGAATCTCTATTTCCAAATCTTCCAAGATCCAATAGCAACATTTAATGCACACAATAACAAAGCTCTGAAAAATGCTTTTAAAGTTCTGAGACAGCCTGTACTGCATCATAGGAATTATTCACATCTTTTTCCACGTTGTGGAAGACTTGAAAGGGAAAATAAGGTATATATGCATAAATATTTGACATACTGGTCCAAGCCTCTAAAAATGTATGAAAATATAGAACATGCAAAAGGAGCCAACACAGACGAATGCCTGCATGATTAGATGAGTTCTGCCTTCCATTCCCTTCCTTTTACCACTAAATGAAATTGTCATTAGCAGAATGTCAGTCCCAATATCATCAACTTAATAAAGCAAGATTGAAACAGGAGACTAAGCCAGTTAATGCAGTCCTCCAAATGCAACCCATATCAGAATACTGTTTGAAAAGCATGGTGCTGCTTCTAGCGGAGGAACTAATAACTAACAGACTGGGTAACAGAACTTGAAGGAAAAAGAGCAAAGACACTTATTGTAACATACAGAACACCGAAAAGCTACATCAGAGAAAGCGATGGGTAAAGAAGAAACATGACAACCATACACAAATCAGTTATTTGTGATTCAGTTTAAGTATCTCTTTAGTAATGAATGATCAGCATACAAGCAGTAGATTGATTAGGCAGATGAAACCTTGAGCACCGTAAGAGACTAGTATTGAGATGAATTGTTTCTGCTCCTGTATTTTTCCCTTTTCCTTCCCAATTTGAACTTGGTGTCATCACCACTGTTCAAACAGGGGTGGGAAACATCCCCAAAACAGAAACTATTTATATGCTGGTCACTGTATACAATCCACTGTATACAAGGAAAAGACTCCTCCCTTATAAGGTTTCTCTTCAGAGAATCTATTACAGTAGATGTAGGCAAAAGTGTGAATTCATGGTCATTGTAGGAAGTTGAGTCTTCTTCGGGGACTGAAAAAGGATTGTTGTAATACTGTGCAAAAAAACCAAGCACACAAATCTGTATGAGAAAAGCCAAAGAATTTCCAGCCTAGCGATTCAACAACCTACTGAAGTTCTCATCTTCTACCATGCATCAGGAGATTTACAAACACAGTGCTACATGCTTCATAGCACAATGGGACCAATTTCTGTAACAAGAAACCTGTAACAAAGCTAATTTATTCCATCAGATTGAAACAACCTTCATTATGTTCCCCACAACCTTTCATAAACACAATTTTTATTTGAAAATGTTCAAGCATAAAATTCTTCAATAATTGTTTTTAACTGTGTTTTACAGTTTCAGGCAACTGTTCTTGTATAAATATTGTCTACATATACGTTCTCATTGTGAGTGAAACCATCTACAAGCACAGAAAGCCTACGAATTTTACTTGCTCATCAGTATCTGCAGGGAGGGAGACAAACAACTGCCCCCCTGCATGTGCCCTGCATACAGTTACAAAATCAGTGGCATGTGCTCTTCCCTCCAGGTCCTGGAGAAAATGTTTTACTAAGGGACTCCAAGGAGACAGTGTGGGGTTTTTTCACAAACATGATGGCTTGTGAAAATACAGGGAAAACCCCACATTTTTGAGGCAGAATGGCTATGAGTAACTTTTCCATAGGTTTAAATGGCTCTCCATGTGAGCCACAAAATACCATCTTCCTAAGGGAGAATTCCAGAGTCCATGGGAGATCAAAGCTCTGCTCTCCCAAAACCACTATCAATCAGCCTGGCTCCAACAGGGTGTGGGGAGCTTGGCAAACATGGCAAAAAACCTCTAGGTAACATGGTGGAAAAAACTTGTGAGAGAAAATGTGCTGGCATTGCCCCAACTCTGGTGGACCATGTCTCTGTTATCTGAGGCCTTCCACTTTCCTGATCCTCCTGACTTCTCTCTCTTGTGAACACCAGGCACTGTCTAATCAAATCCAAAAAGTCAGCGGAGTCCTCCTGTTTTTTTTTTATATTGATGACGAAAGATGTAAGACATAAAAGGAAGCCTCAAGCCCTTAGAGGAGAACAGGAGCAGATAAGCTGTGGAGACTCAAATGGAAATCTGATATGGCCTCAAGGGGAAACCTTGTGTCCTAGAAGTTACCTTGTCCTGAAAAGTACTTAATTTACAGACTGCCAAAAAGCCCTGGATCTGTCATTTTGGACAAGATTATACAGACATGAAGACAACTACTGGCTTCTCTGTGAAAATAACTGAGAGGGTAGGTGGACACTGGCTGTAAACAGGCAAGTAATCCTGAAGGTAAGGCTGATACTGACATTTCACCTACGGACCTACTCCTCAGCCAGAGAAGGGAGTGCACAGATCCTTCAGCCATCTCGAGGTTGAGGTGAATTAGCACTGAGAAAATCTCTACTTGTGAGTTCCAGGCAGAGAGGGAGAACAAGTGCAACCTGAGAAAACTTAACAGAGGCCCACTTCTTTTCAGCTCAAGCAAGTAATCCAGAATACTGGGCAGAGCAACCTGAAACAGGGTCATGTTTGTTTTGTTCCCTTGCAGATACTGCTGAGGAAATAAAATTTTCTGGCTTTCTTTGCTTGCATATGGGTTCACTCAGAATTTCAGCCACCCACCAAGCTGAAAAATGTGGTTTATTTAGCTATATACATTCATTGAAGATATATTCCCGATCTTCAGTGATTAGTAATTCAAGACTTGCTGAACCAGAGGTCACACATCTTTGTACTGAATAGCATTTGATGGAGTTTTCTTCTAATTTATCCAATCTTTATTTTGAACCCACATACATTTTTGGCATCTGTAACATCTTTCAGCAAAGGTATCTACAGCTTAACTTGGCTCTTTTTGTTTACTTTGATCATGCTACCTTGTTTTGAAAGAGACAGAAGTGGGACTGGACTTCACAGGTGTTTCTGAAATGACAGTTTAAGACAGGACTTCTCCTCATGCATATTTGATCCCAGAGTGCAGGAACATGAATGAGTGTCCAAAAGCAATCAGTATCATTCACACAAACACACACATACATAAAATGATACCTTTTCTGAGCAGGGAACCATGTTTCTGTGCAGATGTAAGCTACGAATCAGAGTACTCCAGGTACAGCACAGTTCCTGCGCTTGTTTGTGTTACTGAGCTAGGCAAGAATCACTATTACCAACACTGAAACTGGCATCCCGACACTCTGGTGCTGCTATGAGTGAACAGAGATCAAAACACGTGCCAAAAATTTGGGGGAGGGGTTTGAAGACCACACTGTTTGTATGCCCAGGAAGCTTCTTATGGAAAAGCCAGCCTTTCAGTCTCGGAAAGCAAAGTTTGAGAGGTTAGGTCACTTTGGCATTTGAGATAAAACAACTGTCTTAACTTTTGCCTTAGGAGAAGGAATGAACTACTACTAAAACTGGCTACAATGACTAATTTGCACTTGCCTTACCAGAGGAAGAATGTTTGTTGGACTACCTTGGTTAAACATGCACTAATTGACTATGTGCAAAATTCCATTTACTTTGACAGTTTAACTCATCTAATTTAGCAAAATTTGAATTCAGCATTATTTTTATGTTAAATACCTCTTAAAGTCTTAGCAAAATTTTGAAATTACTGCCAGTGTTTCATTCTTTTGCAAATATCTTTTTCAGAGAAAAATACACAAAATTAACAATCTTAAAGGGAAAAAATATGCATATCAGTCCTATCCATGGAGAGACATTATATAGAAGTTATGAACAGTTAAATATTATTTTTAACTTCACTCTCCCCATACCAGTTACACTTTCATCAAGAGAAACTGCAATAACTTTTAAATTTGATAGGTCAAATTAAATAGGAAGGAAAGAAAACTTCTGTCTCTCTCTTGTGTTGCTTGTCTTTAAGGAGGCTTGCTGACTATAAAGAAAATTACTTTAACCTCGTCCTATTTTGAAGGGGAAAAGTAACTGTTGGGCTATGTGGACAGACTTCTTGGGCCAGTAAGGAAGAAAAGCTCTTCAAAACAGAAGTAAAATACAAGACAACTTACTACAGAAATTGTGTTAATTCAAATCCAACTATGACATCTCAGAGCTATCAGGCAGATGTCTTCTCACTTCCACAGCATTCGTATCTGTGTATGTGCCTATATACATGCATATAAAAATAATTCTTTAATGCATTTCTTTAACAGAAACTACAGCTCAACGTACTTCACTGTTTGGAGGGTATTTTAGGCCAGGAAGTATGATGACTACAAAGGTGAGGGACATTTACATTAAATTTGGCTTTGGATCTCACAAACTACCTTTCAGTGGAAAATCATCTCTTTTCTACAGGGTGCATAATTTACTTGTCTTCACAAAAGGCAGCTGACACTCACATTACAGATACAAGGCTCTGAGTCTCAATTACAGGAAAATTAACTCCATTTGGCCTGGCTGGATTTTGCTGCCACCCATGTGTCACTGCAAATTCTGATCTCAGTCTGAACAGAAATGCTAGCAGTTGTTGGGTTATTGGTAAAATTGCTTTCTTTATGTGCATACACAGAGGGTTCTCCTCAACAGAACTCAGTTAACGAACATTCACTTTTCACAAAACTTATGTCGCATCTCTCAGTACCAAATGTGTAAGTCCATGTTACCTCCACTGAAAAAACATCCAGGCAAAAATCTTAAAACCACAAACAAGCAAAATGAGATCCACTGAATTCTGCAACTGAGACAGCATCAGCTATATTAACGAGCTGTGGCCTGCAAAGTGTGCATGTCTGAACACAAAATGCACCTCCACACTGCACCTCTGCAGCATGAAAAATTAGAACACCTGCACTAGATCTGCTGCATTTTACAAACACCAGCAGTTAGACACCATGCTTACTATAGAGTTTGTATGTTATTGCCTTAATGTAAATCTGTGCAAAACCAGATTTTGTTTGCAAAATACTGGAAAAAGCGTATTTCCAACTGATCAAAAAGACCCCAAATTACCTCATCCAGTCAGCTTTAAGTCATAAAAACAAGAAAACTAATTTTCAAAGCATGGTATTTTCAAAGTGAGATGCAACACATTAATGTTATTAAATCTCCTCATAGCTGGCATGGCTTTTATGCTTTGGTATGCACTAAAGCAATGGAATACAACTTTGTAAGACGTGATGCTACTGAATTTTCTGGTTTTCTTCTCTAATTCTGTGTGTGTATGCACATACATGCACACACATACCCTCTACCCCCCTCTGTCCTGTGGTACTTGCACAGTTGCAGTGTTCCACTGATTAAAAGTCCGAGAAAAATTTATTATTTTCCTACTCTGCTTTCACACAAACGTCTAGAAGAATAAAATGAGGAGGGAAGGTTCTGCTAATGATTCAGTTTGCTTCAAGTCATCAACATCTCAATTTTCATTTCACATCCACTCTCCAGCTGATGCACGTAAGTGACCAATACACAGCACCTAGCAAAACAGTCCATTAACAAGAGGAAGAAAATAAAGAGAGAAAAGGTTAAAGGAAGACTGCAACTAATTCACACTCACTTTCCAGCATTTTTTTGGAAAATATGTTCCCACAAACAGGCATATATTAAATGTTACGTGGTTCTCACAAACAAGAGTACAAAAATGCTTATTTTTGGTGCAAAATGACAGGCTGTTGGATAGCTCTGCTTGTCTTTGGAATTAACACTATAACTACAGTACCTGAGCTGTAAATAAACACAACTAATACATGAAAAATTGCTGTTAGTAAGTTTCTTCTGAATTTTGTAAGTACTCTTCCTGAAGTCCTTAAGAATAATGTTTCCCTGATAGTTTAATCTTCTGACCATCTCTATGCCTGAAAACCTGTCCTGTTCTACACTTTTTGCCATACAGCAATAACAAAATCCATTCTTCAGGGCTAAATGGTACTAATATTTACCTTGACTCATACCTGCAGCTGCTACAGACTTCCATGGTACCAGTCCTAGTAACGCATGTTGTTTGCTGGAGTGAGGGCCCAGAAGAGTGTTCTGTTCAACACAGCAGTTCTGTCTATCTTACACAAAGCAGCCAGCATAGATCAGCGTCTTGCTATGCCTTGGCTTCTAGAGCCTCCACGTTAAAAATTTACAGAAGAAAACTCAAACCTATTCATCCTCTATCAGACTGTTTTCTGGAAAGCTTAATCACTTACTTCAGTAAGTTTAAAAACAGTAATCTAACAGAAAAGGTTTCCCACCTTGGAATCTCCCATACAACAGTTCCCAAAGAAGTGAACTCTACAGCTGTGTTGTGTCAAGAAAGAAGCAAGAAAATGAAAAGAGACTAGGGAGATAGACTTGTAAGACACATATTGCAAGTACAAAGTTAGCTCCTAAGTGGCATCTTAGCCTTGAGGCCTTCCTCGGGCCCTGAAAAAAAACAGAGCAATTAACAGATAAACGAGATGAATATTTTGTTTTCTTGTTTTGGGGTTTTTATCCTGGGTTGTTTTTGTTGCTGCTTCCTTTTTGATGCTCAGAGATTATTCATAATTTGCAGATTTCCTAAAAAGCCAAGGCAGCCCAATAATGTAACATTGTTCTTTGTACTTGTTAACAACATCAGCAGCAGCAGTAACAAAATACTGGAAGAGACAGCAGGGAAAGGAATATGATGTTTCCTTTCTTCCCCAGCATTTGGAAAATGGCCTGTAGGGAAACACTACTGATTATTTTTCATAGAAAAAAACCAACAGCAACCGTGCTTAGTGCCCCACCACTGAGGATTAGCTGCTCAGAGAAAAGATTTTTCATTTTCACACACGCACACGCTTCTACACACGCTTGGTTTAGATAAATTTGCACAAGCTGCTTTAACTAAACTGATGGGAAGCTTGGCTGCATCTGAAATACATGGTAATTCTCATGGACGAGGGGGTGGGTACTGCATGCATGTTGTCCAGAATTAGACAGCAATTTAGGACATCAGATTGATCTGGGGAGAGCAACCATTCTTTTACTCAGTGACTTACTATGAAGCCACCAATACTGTGACCATGGTAATAAACGCTGATGCAAGTGTGTGCACAGGTGAAAGAAGCAAGAGGACATATTTTGATTCTTTTCCCTTTTCAGATTTTAATAAACACAAATGACTTTAATCTGGGTATGGGTAGAGATATTTAACTATCGGGTTTGGTTCACATGAAAGCGTAATTCACCCTCTCTCCCCTTTCCCTCCTCCTCCCCCTTCATTTGTTCCCTCTTTCCATGCCTCCCTTATAGTCAGATCTGACAAAATGTGAAAAATTTATTATAACATCTTTCAGAAGTTGTGTAAGAAATACCTCTGAAAAAAACTCCATGACTATGGATTCAGAGCTCATGGGGAGATCACTTCACTCGCCATGGCTCGCTCTGTTTCCATGTTCAAGTCTTCATTTCTAACTACAGTTATGTCTGTGCAACAATACATTTAAAAGTGAAAAAAAAAGAAAAAGAAAAGAAAAAATAATTTCCAGCTCAGCAAGTGCCTTTTCTATTGTTTGCCAGATTTAAGCCTAACTCAAAAAAACAATGGTGGGTTTAGGATAAAGAGTCCACTCATCTTCCACTGTCAGAAAAAGTCCAGTGGGATCAAATTGTGGGAGAGAAAGGAGTAATATCCTTGGAAATTACAAGCCTGATGAATTCTTTGAGACATGACTAAACTGCATTTCTAAAGAGACTTTTACAGACTTACACTTACTGTAAGTCACGTATGTTCTGTATTAAATGTAACAAAATAAGCTTTAATCTTTGTGATAGTCAAATGTTGTAATATGTGAGACTGTAATCTCCTGTAAGAATCTTTTTGCTATTATACACATTTTGAACTCGTATTAGCCTTCCCCCTCTTGACTACACAGCATGTACATTTTGCTTAATATTAAAAGTATTCCTGTTTGCATATGGTATTCCCAAGGAAGATTAATAGCTTCCTACAAAATACATAATTCAGCTCTCTCTTGCCATTCTGCAAATACTACCAACTATACTTCAATACACAATTTCTGAATATCTTAAAACTATTAGCATTCTCACACTTCACACTTTCCAGTAAAAAACCCCAAAAAATCATGAACAAAAACCAAACCCAAATCAGTTTTGTGGCACTCTCTATAATCGTATGGAAATTTTTGAGTTTGTGCAAAATCTTTTATCAAATTTAATATAAGTATGTGAGAAAGTATTTTCAGAATAGTTCCTATTTCAGTAAATACTATTTTATTAATTAATACTTTGCAATTATGTAAATGCTAAAAACCTAGGCTCTCATTAAATTCATATGCAGGTTTTCTACAGATAAAGAAATTAAGATACCAGGAACTTCAGTGAAGTGTAATGTTATAGGAAGAAATTAGTTGCTGCAGGTAGAACTCTCAATGCTAAAAAGCAGAAAACCTGTCTCCTCCCCTCCATAAAAATGGCAACTGCTGTCCAACCCCAAAGCAGACTGTTCATCCTGTCCCTTCAATGCAAAAATCCCGGTTCCTTCTTGGGCACATTGTGTAGCCTGCGTATCAACACACTGCTTGGAAGCGGTGTGATGCATCGCTGCTGCCAGGTGTGCTATTGTGGGACTCCTCTCCTGGAGTCTCAAGCACAGAGTAACTGTGTACAACATGTAGAGGGAGAGACAGAACCATACCTATCTGTCATGGTGCATTTTCCATTATGTTTATTCATCAACAAATCAAACTCAGATTGCTTAGGCAATCTCCTATCTTCCCTTCTAGTTTACTATGGAACCCATCACAGCTACAAGCAGCCAGGACTTTGGTTTTACATCTCATCTGAATGACAGGGCCAGCAAAAGCTATAGTGTCCCCTGGTACACTGCAGGGGCATTGATTCAGCACGGGTTTAGAGAGAACAGTGTCACCTACTGAATCACAAATACCACTTGCTAGAGCAGTTTTTCTTCTATGTGTCACATCTAATCAGCATAGCACAATTCTCACAGCTGCTAGGAAGGCTGATAACATTTTCTTTCAAGGAACTAAAATTTAATTTTATTCAGGCAAGATACTAGTGTTGCTGGAAAGAAAGGCTTTTACTGAGATTTGGAAGAGCATTAACAAAATGTTATAGGGCCATATGGCCTTCAGTAGTCTGGCCAAGCTAAAAACCATTTAGGGCTAGTTTGAGATGGGGCGGGAGTTTCATCACAATGGGAAGATCTCTCTTTGTGAGAGTGCAGAGCTGATGAATGCAGAGATGGGTGACACATACAGTGGCATATCCACGCTGTTCGCCAGATCACTTCTTTATTTTTCAAATACCGAGGGTTTTTTTTGGATTGAATTTGCTATTCAAAACAACTTAACATGAATGTTCTTTTAGTATTAGCGATGAATTTGCACAGCCTCTGTGCAGTGTGGAACACTGAATCCATGTGGCTAAAAAACTGGTTATGCAAGCAAGGCATATGCTTGAGGGGATGAAGAAAAATTGGCAAGATACAGCTTGCCAAGGCATGCCACACATTAGTCTACTTTAAAGCTGTTAGGAAATTTCAGCATTTGCAGTACAGTTTTCTCTATAGATACACAAAATGGGAAGTGCCTTCTTTCGAGAATCATCAGGAGATGCTCCCCCCTCCCAGTTTCTCTCCTATTTTGATCACATCTTCTCTTTGAAATTAGTGGCCACCTTTCTCAGATGATATCTCTGAGCTAAGGAACACTATGTCCTTTATTATATAAAATTAGGTATTAAACAGAAGCAAACTTTTTTTTGGTAAAGCAATTACTGCACATTTGTGCAGCATACAGCATTGTTCTTGGAAATAGCTTCAACCATTGTAGAAACACATAAAAGAAAGATTGCACACATAGGATACTGCCATGTTATTTTAAAGAATTGCTTTACCATAAATTGCATTTTTGCTTGTTTTTTGTTTGGCGTTTTGTTTTGGGGGTTTTTTGTTTGTTTGTTTTGGGGGGGTTTTTTCATTGTTTTTTGTTTTTTTTTTTTGAACCTATGTTCTAAACTGTTTCTGGTTGTAATCCTGGAGATTAGAGGAGTGGGAGGATAGAACTGACAGTACCAGAAATCTTAAGGTATCAATATCACCTACAGTGTATCTTAGGTAAATCTATTACAATGACCAACTAAAGAAAATATGTTGTGTGTTCATAACATGAAAAAAAACCTCTAAGATGATAGAAGAATGTTAAGTTTCTTATTTACAAGTAGTGCAGAAAATATATACTAGGCATTGACCCAATCTATTAATGTTTATCATGGCCTGGTGAACTACAAAAACCTGCCTGGGAGAAAGAAGATAGAACAAAACCAGAAAAGGAATAAAGGGGTGTAGGAGTTGTCTGGAAAATACACAGGAATTACAATAAACCAAAAGCTGAAGCATCAGATTAAATCATTGTATAATGATATTTACATTCCTGCCTATCTTATAACAATAAAATTTCCAGAAACTTTTAGAAAAATTCTAGATTTTCACTACGTACACTTTGAAAAAAGTTAAAATGAATCTAAAATAATGAGTTGTTAAAAGTCCTGTCTTCTTCCTCCCCAAGGTTATTAGCTTGCTCCTAACCTCCATCAGTGCAGTTAGCATAGTTACTGAGCAGTGTTATTTTTAAGCTTCTGCTTTCAAAGTGACCATATATATGTAGAATGTTGCACCTGGAGCCCTGGGAGCAAAATAGGAAAAATAAAACAAGCCCCCTAGTATTTTAGATTAAAACATTGCATTCAACCAAATTCCTGTCTCCCCAAGGTGCTTCTGTGTGTTCCTTTATTTTTTAATTTTTTTTGAAGAGGTAAATTAATTTCATTAATGGTAATCATGTAGATCTTCTTTCTCCTCCCACTCTTCCATTATCATTCTTTTGAATACAGATACTCCAGTTACTGTGAAGCAGAGCTTTCCCCCCAGACTTTCTGGAGTTCCACTCAACTATAACTCCATAAACTTATATTCCATAAAGCAAAGCAAAGCACAGGGTATCTTCCCTATGATCCCATTATTTATTTTCTCTCCCAGTATTTGTTCATAGGAGACAAACCCGACCCCATTTAACATTTTGGGGGGATGCAAAGCTATTATCCTTGCTAAACACTCAGCAAACATGTAATTTACCCGGCAGCATTAGAGGGAGTTCAAGCTCTTGCTTAGCATGCAGTCGGTATCCCAAGCCCATGACATTTCCATGCAAAGCAGACTTCCCGAGAAGTAAACTAATGCTAATCAATAGATCTGACTCAGTGAAAAGCCTTAGACTGATAAAAGAAGGCATCAAACACGAAGACAGATCATTACCTCCTCTAGCAGCTGTCTGTCATTTATAGTGGGGTGCAAAACTTTTTCTTTAAACATCACTTTAACTCAGTTCAAACTGAAACACCATTTCAAAAGCAAGCTCGGGGAGTTTAGTGCCAGCGTTTTACTAAAATTGGTCAGATCTCATTTTGCATTTGCCAGAAACCATTGTTATTAGCACTGCTCAAAATACTTCCACAAAGGCTGCTTTAAGTCTCCACAGAGAGACATTTGGATATCACCTTTAAAGTCAGGTACTTTAAAGGTTAAAATAATAATTTTTAAAAATCTGTGAAAAGGCAAAGAGTTTCTTCCTATATAAAATGTTTTAGTTAGAAGTGATCAAGTTTTCTGCCTTTGCTTTATATAACAGGTGTTAACAGAGACAGCAGTTAACCCCTGAGCCCACATTCATTCCCCATAGAAGTATTTGCTTCAGTGAGTTTTCTGGAGCACAGATTAGTCCAGCTCCCACCGTGAATAACAGCCTATCAGTGGAATATTTAAGATATTTAAAATTTTTATTACAAAGTGAAAGGAGCTATATTAACATTTGGAGGGAAGTAAAAAAATCTTGCATGAAATCCTACCTCTTTTATGAAAGATTTCTTTATGTGCCAAAGTCATACTGAAAGCTGGAATCAAGTGAGATTCATAGCTAGCTTTGAAAACAGCACCAGTAAGTCTAATAATCATGTTGAACAGCCAGCTTTGCCACCTTCAGAAAGTCTTTTGGTAACCTCGTTTGTTGTAACTTAAGCCTCCATGTCAGTTTACAAGCACCTTCACAGAAACAGCCAACCAAAACTGAGGTTTTGCAATATAAAAATGATTTGTAGTTCTCATGAGGGAAAATTTCATGTATATTTGCTTCAGACTGCAGTCAGCTTAGTTCAGTGAAGCCTTCCCCCTCAAAAGAAAAAATACACAAACCTCAAGATGTGTAATGAATTTTAGAATATGAGCACTGGAGGTCATGGATGTTGAAGTATGTACTTCGTGAAATACAGGCTGTTTTTACAAACGCTCACACAGTAAGGATAGTCTGCCTTCTTCCAAGGTCAGTTATTTTTAACACCCCTACGCACAGAGCCCTGTCTGTTTAAACATTATATTAGGTCACAAAAATAGGATCAAAAGTTAAGATGTGAAAATTGAGGTTGCTGATGTCAACTCAGATGTGGTCTTCTTTCCCTGTCACCTCCCATTTGTTCATGCCCTAGTCCTGCTACCTTTCCCGTGTTAACCTCTTCATCTTAGTCTCACAGCAGATTTAGAGGCTCTCCTCTCCTCTGAAGAATGTCTGTCTCCCAGCCTCTGCTTTCCCTTGCAGTCCCATTCCTGGGCACCCACATCCTGTGCTCCCCCTGCATTCAGACAGTGTCCCCCATCCTCTTTCTCTATGTCCAGCCTTCACTGCTTCCCCTAGGACCTGCATTACCTCCAACACTCCTGCTCCCTCCTGCCCTACCACACTGCAGCTCCAGCCTCACCAAGGCTCCTCAACAGACCTCAGTTTCTTCCTTCTAGTCCTGTCCCTTCCTCCAGCCAGTCATCCTCTCTCCTCACCTCCACAATGGGTTTCGCCCCCTTCCCGCTGTTGCCAAAGATCCCTCTGTGCCACATGTTCAGCTCAGGTCTTACATCTCACCTCAGTTTTCTCAGCCTGCTGTCCCCCGTGCCAGGCAGGGCCCGGAGCAGCTGCCAGTGCGCGTGAGACCACGATGCTGGAAGGCTCTTTGAGCCTTTTTAGCTACACTCCTGAACTGAGCAGGCGGCAATACCAACTCAGGTCTGGCAGGTGGGGTAACATGGCCAGATTTATGGCAATGGTAAGTGACTTACTCTGCACTCCAAGGGCAGCAGCAGTTAATTTCTAAGTTTCTGATAAAAATAATGGGACTGCAAAGTCTATTTAAAGAGAAGAGGTGGTGGCATGGTGGGTTTTGGTGTTTTTTTTCTTTAAAGCCTATTTTTAAAAAAAAAAAAAAAAAACCCTGAGCTGTTTTTGTGGCATTTTCAACATTTTAAAAAACTATCTGTAAGCAGAACTTAAGGCAGGCTTTTAGAGTAGGAAATGTCAGACACCCTGAATATTAGTGCTATCATGCCTGCCCATAATAATTTCCAAATTAAATTCAGATTCTGTGGTATATCTTTACCTAAACACATTTTCATAACGACCAACCAGTAACTCTTCTTTTAATTTAGGAGTGCTGTGTTAGATGAATTTGTTCCCAGACTCAGACTGTGAGGCTAGCATCCCAAGAGACACTCCCACCTCTTCCTGGGGATAAACAAGCTAGGCCTGGGAACATGAAACAAACAGCAAGAAATACTATTTGACTTTTATAAATTTTAATAAACTAAAAGCTTGAAAGCTTGATTTTTTTTTTTTTATTTACTATTACCCTGAAGTGAAAATAAGGGAGTGAGCAGGGACAGAGTATTTTATGCATATACTTTAAATATATAAAGATATAATTTTTGATTTTTGCCATTCAATATACTTTCTATCTACCAATTTTTGTTTTTAAACTTTACAAGAGGAACATATTCACAGTAGACTTCATAATCCTAGCAGCAATTTTTCATGGTCATTCTTCAGTTTCTGCATTGGGCAACTGGATGTAAGTTGCGTCATTGCCATTGCCATTTTGATCATGACATGTGAGAAGTTAAGTGTTCTGCTCAAAAACTTGCTCTGGAATCTATCTCAGCACTGCACATTACTTGATTCCCTTCCACCATTTTTTCTATTATTACAAACACTAATCTCTATACTTACACATACTTCAGCTAAGCAAGCATTTTCTAACATTTGTAAATACTTAAGTATAAGAAGGATATTTGTAATTAAAAGGGCCATTTTAGCACATTTTATCACTGCATCACTAGTATGTATTTGTAACGTATTACACAAATAATGCTGCATTGCACAAATGTGCATGTAACATGTATTGCTGGATGGGAGAGGACAAATGGGAACATGAGGGTACATTAAATAAGTATCTTGGAGAGTGCAAGACAATAGATAACAAAGAGAATTGATATATATTGTTGAGAATGGGTTGGTATCAGTTTTTGAAATCCAGGAATTGCTCTATTGTATAAATGGGAAATGAGGGGGCTGCAGATGATAAGTGCTCATCTGACCTTCACCTTCCCAGGTTAAGCAGTCAGAAAGGAAAACTGTGTAAATACCATTAGTAAGAATGCAACAAATCTGAAGAGCCCAAACTACTCCAAAGTATGCTGGGTCTCCAGTGACCTATACTAGAATCTGTTTTTCCTTAAATGGTCTATCTCCACTCATCTTTCACAGGCTCAAAGACGCAGGGAAGAGAAAAGAAGAGAAAGCTGCCATCTCAACATCAACACTGAAATGTGTTTTTCTCTCTTCATTCCCCCAGCTATCACTCCTCATTCACTCCACACAGTGGAAGAGAGTAATCTCTTTGAACTTCACTATTTCAAAAAGAGATGAGGGGCAGCAGAAGAAAGGAGAGAGAGAGGGAAGAAAAGAGAGAAAGAAAAAGACAGAGAGGATGCATCAAGGTGAGTTACATTTCCACATCATTTATCCAACAAGAAAGCACATGCTTTAATCTACCCCGAGCCATACACAGGCATTGTCAGGGTTGAATTTAGTCTACAAAGCTAAAGAAGTAGTGAGTGTAATATTATGCCGCTGTGTCAGTCTAGTTTGACCAGTTTCGCAAGTTTGCTAGAAAAGGAAGTGTGACATTTTCATTTGGAAGAACATGAGCAAAGCTTAACAACATGGCTAGGCATGTTGGAGTAAATGGGACGATGTGTTTCTGAACAGGAGAGAACCTTGTTTCAAAATCAACTGAGCGTTTTAACAACCGATGACAGATTTGCCTGAACTTAAAATCTGAATGCAGAAAAACTTCACTGAAGATAATGGGAGGCAAAGAAGGAAGATATTTCAAGAGGAAAAGTCATATATTCCCACTTCAGTTCTCTGATATCCACAGCTCACAGGAAAACTCCCACGGTAGGTACAGATACACCATCACCCAAAACAGACGCCCTGTACCAGTACCTGTCTGGCACACCACCATGGTCCTCCACACACTTTCTCTCCTCTCGGGGGAAGCCAGAGCATGCTCCATACCATGCCAGTTTTCAATCCAACTGCAGTATCCCAAAGACAGGAGTTTCAGAAGGACTTTCAGGGGGCAGAGTGCAGGGAGAGGAAGAGGAACGCACTCTGTGAATGTTCATGTGTGCTGCTTGTTGAAGAGAACATCAGTTACCAATAAGTAATGTCTGTTTTCACACCTACGTTTACAAAGGGCAAATGCAGAGAGATCCATGAACAAGCCTCATTCGCACTCACAAACCTGGTAGGGGTCCAAGAACAAACCTGTTGGCATTGAGAATGCTGAGGGGCTCTGGCACAAACCAGGTGGCTTGGCTAAAACTACACGTTTTTAAACCCACAGATGGGTTTAAGAGGAATTAAAAAGTCACCTTGCAGAAAAACTCCAAATGGGGTATGGGAGCACCCTGTCCAGCCTATACTGGAAACATCAGCAATAAGGGCCTGGATTTCTTTCACCTTTCCCCAAAAAAGGTGACTGCAAAAGGAACGCATCACCTTTGCAGTGAGTTGAAAGAAGAAAATATTCTTGTGGATTGAAAGCAGGGCCAAAGTGCATTGAAAGAGTGTAACTGGAAGTGGGTTTATCCATCAGCACACAAACAATACACCTTTTAAAATAAGCTAGAAATGCCTGTCCCTTTCACATGATCTAGTCATCTGCTCTCTCAGCCCTGTGTGCTCACAGGCTAAATGTGCTCCCTTGTTAAAAATCAAGTATCTGTCACAACAAAACAGAGAGGAAGGGCTTCTAGTGTTGGGGCTGTCCTGGAAAAACAATTTGTTGTTGGGATGTGAATCAGTTGCCCACACTAATGAAACCAACCATTCTTCACAAATCAGGGAATAGCCTAAACACAGGATTTTAGGTTTCACATCTGTTTATGAAGCTACATGGTTTAGAAGGGGGCTGCACAGAACCATACTGATTGAAAATAAAGTCAGGACAACAAGACACAACACATGGTCTAAAACCTATGCTGCTTCACAAAGAACTTTGAGCTACTGAATTCACATTCTCTACAATGACTTTTAAACCCTGGATGGAGTTAACCAATTGCTTTCTGGCATTTATCATTACACCTCCACCTCTTAAGGCATAAAATGCTGCTACAGAAGGGGTGTAAGATTCTTTGATCAAGCAGTTGGTCAGATAAAGGAAGAAGAGAGTGAATTCCCCTGAGGTAGGAATAGCTTGGTTAAGGTACTCATTATAGTAGACAAGACGACAATTTGGAATTAGAAATGGTTTTGCCTGCCCCAAGACAAAGAATCTGTGGGTTGAAACGTCAAGATCCAATAGCATGACCCAGTCCTCTACCTCAAAAGCTAAGAACTGGAACAGCCAGGGTCACTATCCTGGACTTAAACTTTCAAATTATGGTGCTTAGTTTGTCTAAATACAAAACAAATTTAAATCTGCTGTTTCTCTTCAGTTCCATGAAATACCTGGTTTAGGCATCTCACACACTTCACAGTGTATGAAAATTATCCGTAGGGCAACCTAGCATCAGCAAGGTATTTATTAGTTATGTGAAGTAACTGTGAAATTCTCAGGTTAAAAAAAAAAGGTTTTGGGAGACAACACATAGAGAATGACTTCTGATAACAATGTGCTGGACCCTGAGCCTGGTATTGCATGCGCTCCTCAAAATACTTGGGTCTCCAGTGATAAAATCAGTGCATACTTACTACACAGTATCACTGCAGGGGAAAAGAGAAGAGTATATATAAAAATGTATTTATTCATATTTAATCTACATCAACTTCCCAATGTACAATAAATTTTAATGGTTTGGGAGTAAGATGCTATAGATAACATAACAATCAAGGGCAGCAGAAAGGATGTCTGAAGTTGACCAGTTCTGAAACACTGGATGTTGCATTATGAATAGCTTCCAAAACTCTTTCTATATAGATAGCTACACCTAATCTGGAGAAAAATTAAGGTTGTTATATTTTATGTTGTCACTAGTTACAGATGAAGCATACTTATGAAAAACTAAACTGCGTAAATTAAAGTGATCAGGATATAAACATGACAGGAAAGACAAGTAAGAGAAAGGTCAACCTGGAAAAAGCAGAAATGGGTAAAAACTCCCAGTAATAGCTGTGCTTAAGCTAAAAGTGAGAAAAAGTTCCTAAGTAATGGCACAACTTTCTAGTCAGGGAACCAAATGCAAGAAAGTCCCTGTCTGGAAGGAGAGAGGGCAGTGTGCTATGTGCAGAACCAAGCAACAGATCTTGTGCGATCTGTGATTACAGCATAAATGTTCCTCATCTGTCCCACGTGCACAGCTATTTCATCATCAAGAAGTGTGCCTCTGGTGTGTTGCTGACCTTGCCGTGCTTATTTCAGAGTGCATACATAAGCAATAGCCAATTAACTCTGTTTTCATGGTTTCTTTCTCCTCTCTTATTTTTCCCTTTTTATTAGAAGTGGAAAGGTAAGAAGGTGGCAGAGAAAAAGGCATAAGGAAAGACAAGCTACGAAGATATTTTAAGCAAACCTAGTAACATAAAACCTGAATTACAGATATTAGCTCCAGTACAGACTATGGCTGCCTACATGACTACAGACAAAAAATATTTTTTCCCAAGAAATATTGAAAAAATACATACAACTTCATTCTGTCTGTCCTTCTTCAAAGGCATGCTGCAGTCACAAATGGATCCTCTTAAAAAGTTGTGATTGGTGAAAAGATCTGTGTTTCAGCCTCAGGCTAAAAACTGAATCTATTTCTACTGTATCAGCTTCCTTTTAAATATCAATGAACACCACGAGTCCTTGGTGACTTCCTTGCAAGACTTGCTGGTTTTGCTTCTGTTCATCCATTTATTTTGTCTATTATATTTCAGGCTAAACACATTTTGTTAATTATGCAGCAGGATAGGATATGTCTTCCATTCACAAGCTTTTAATTAAAAAACAAACACAGCAATAGGTAGGTTTTTCTAGTCATTTAAGCCTTTAAGCTCTGGTCAAAGCCTGCCCACCAAATGATGCAATTAGGTTTTTTTCCCTGCACCTATTTCTTCATTGCAAAAGAAAAGCTGATGATAAAGACTTTTTTTTTTTTTCCACACTGCTGAGGAAGGAGCAACTGTAAGGCCACAAAAGAAGAGTGCTGTCATGGCTCAGAAGTGCACTAAACATGAATGCTCATCTGTAGTACATTGCAGAGTTTAACTGTAAAAATGACCCATACAAACATGGGAACATCAAAATGCCACTATAAAATATGTGACAAATACTACCTTCTGCCTTGATGCAAACTGCAAACATGTGGTCATTTTCTTACTGAAATCAGTTTTCATCATTTGGTGAGAATCCTGGGGCAGGCAGCACTCAGACATGACCACTGCCAGGCCATGTGGCCAGCTTATGGCAGGTCACAGAAAATTTAGTGAAAGCTCTGGGATGCAAGCACTGGTGGTAGTGCAACAGGGAGAGGGCTTGCAGAAACATTTGCAAGGCCAGGGATGGTAACAAAGAATTACCCAATATTAGAAAGCTATCATACATCAGTACTCTACAACAGACATGCAATTCATCCCTCCACCATGTGGGTAATAAAATTACCTGACAACTTCCGCAACTAATACCTCAACTTCCACCTCTCCTCCATCAGCAAGATCGGTGAGCATGTTTCTCCATGCTTTTCCATGTTTTCATTTTCACTTTTTCTAAACAAACTTGTGCTGCTGGATCTCAACTCAAACCCTTCTCCCCAGAAAGTGCTTTGGGCTTCATTGAAGCCCAAACCATTCCCATCCTCCCATCATTCACCGCATCAGCCTTCTTCCTCAACCCTTCTCCTCCTGTGGCTTCCCGTTGTCCATACCCTCCCAGTGCTAAGTCCACCTCCAGTAACTTCTGTGTGCTCCTGGAAGAGTTTCTTCTCACCTTCTGTCATCCCTCCAAGAGAGATCTGTAAGTCTTGGACGCAGCATTTCACACCAAAGACTGATGCCTTGGGGAAAGGAATACCACTAAGCCAGGAAGACAACTGAGGTAGGGAGAAAGCAGACAATATTTTTAGAGAAACACATAACTGTCAAGGGGTATTTGTATAAATCCTCCACTTTTTATAACAGACTCTCTGCAGAACACTGCATTTCACAGAGCACTTGAAATTTAATCCTTGGCATTGATACCCAAGTAAAAGCCACTGTCAGAGCTGCTGCTCCCATTTCAATCTCACCTTAATGACATAAGATAATAACAAATAAGGCACATGGACAAGCCCCCAGCGGGAAAGACCTCATGCACACATATGAAAAGATGTACTGGGAGCCAGCAAGTCATTAAAAGGGAACAAGATAATACATCCTTTTAGGAAGCTATTTTCAGTGGGTTTTAAACTTTTTTATTACTTAAATAGTGTATTTCACCATCTGCAGAGTATATTCATATAAATTCTATTTAAGTGATAGGCTTGACTTTCAGTAAGTTTCAGGAAATTCTGTATTACTAGATTGATCCAGAAAAATATTCTATTATCAAGAGATTTTACCATGCCTTCCTCTTGCTTCCATTTACACACCTCCAAAAGTATTACTGTTTTAAAATCCTAAGTACTGATATTGGAATATTTAACAAAAAAACCCCTTCTACTGAATAAACTTGTATCTCAGTATGAACTATAGCACTGCTTGCTCAGTGTTATAATAATTAGAATTAACATAATGAAAATCTAGTAAAAAAGACTATAAATTCACCATACGAGCACATATGGATGTGAAAAAGGAAATCAAACAAGTTCTCCAAACTAAAATTAGAGTCAAAGCAGAACAGCATCCCACAGAAATAGCACAGGCCTAGAAAGTCTATATAAATTTACTGTGCCAAATCCAATTTTATCTAACGTTCCATTTCATCTATCCACGTTTCCACAGAGTATCTGAGGTATTGAGAGTTTAACGGTTCATGGAAGTTTGGACTGCAGTGTAGCTAATTAAGATAGACTTTCATGTTTCAAGCAAACCAGGGCTGGGCTCATTGCAGAGCTACAAAACCATGGAGCCCAGTCTAAGTTGTCAATGTCATTTTGCTAACCACACTTCTGCTCCAACATTTTGCATTGCTTGCTCTGTTTATGCCTTCCATACAACCGAGTCTTCCTTTCTGAGGATTTCAACACAATGATTCATTTAAAGCATACCTCTGAAGAATGGTCTCATCATCATAAAGGAGAGCAAAATCCATTTCTTTTCTGTTATTGTATTCCTTTAAATATGCTTTTAAAGCAGTTCATCTGTGAGGATGAGCCACCTCGCAGCTCAAAGATAGTTTTGAATATCATATTCTTTTCTTGTAGCCTCTGCAACTTTCTGGCACAAAACTTTGTTGCAAAAAGCTTGTGGCAGAGCTCTAAGTAGTATTTGTTTTGTTTTCTTTATGCCGCATCCTCCACGTCAGTTCAAATTGCTGTGTCCTGCCTCTACTAATATGTTGTATGCACTGAAGGTCATGTCAGCCATTGATTGGGGAATCAAATCAAGCCGCAGCAGTGTGTCCATTTTGCTTCTGGACTGCCTCAGAGGTGTTGGCTGCAACAGATGCCAATCAGGATTCTCTTAAACTCTGAGGCACTTCTTCTGTGGAATAAAACCAATTTCTTCTGAGCTGTTTAATTACTTTGTGACTTCCAGGATTTACCTTGCCTTTTTTTTTTCTTTTTTTTTTTTTTAGGGAAGACATCAAATAAATAGAAATGCTACACATCTACTGATGCAGTTGTAAGAGATGTGGTAGCTGAGAATGTGTGCTTCTACTGACTAGGGAACCGTGACAGGGGACAAGCCAGTTAATCACTCCTGCCTACATCTTTCTTTTTTATTGTTCAGATGTGTGGCCATTCTGTGTTTCACAAAATATTCGGGTCCTCTTTAATATAAGAAAGAACAGCTATTCCTAATGGATGATTTGAAGATTCCATCCCTCAGCTACAAGGTCTTACTTGCTGTCTGATTTTACAGTTTCAGCTCTTACGCCGCTCTACCACGCGTACGCTCCCCCGTCATCTTTCTATTCCTGTTCTCTCTCTCTGAACTTCTTATCTTCTGCTGCATCTCCCGTTCTCAGCAATCCTCCTCTCAGACCTTCCAGGCTCAACGACAGATTTTGTGCACAAAAGGCTGTAAATTTTTAGGGCAGGAATTATCTCACTATTTTCGTGAGTTAACAAGCTATGTAGCCTTGATAGGTGAGGGAAATGCAACCTACTGCGTAGTTTTAAATAACCACTATACTCATAAATTATTTGTAACAGCAATAATACGCCTACACCAAAAAGCAGTAGGAAAGATCACATACAGTCGTGGTCTCTCACAGTCGTCAGTGCCATCTGGAGCTCCGAGCGGCTAACTCCGCTCGGCAGTCTGTGCGCAACGAGTTGCGTGATACACAGGAAAATATTCCAGGACTTCACAATTCCTCCCCAAGTAACACATTAATAATGATCTTCCACCCATAGCTAGCACTTCAACTGTGAACACACTGTTGTTCATGAAGACACAACAGGTCAGCTGGGAGGAGAGTGAGTGGCTTTGTCCCTGGCACAATGCTCTACAGCCACCACACATGCCCCTCGCTCAAGTTGCGTGTGCTCTGTCATTAAACTTGCTGCCAGCTCCAGAGGGACTGCACGGAGGCTACAGCAACTCTCCAAGGTCCACCGGCCTCCGGGAAGGGACAGGCCACCTCCTGATCCACAGCCGGGATGAATGGATTAGCGGCGAGCCAAGCCAGCTGCCGCAAGCTTTATCAGCACGCAGCCCCGACAGATGGGAGCCCACTGGAGAAGCCTCCTGCTGCAGCCCGTGTGGCCCTCGTGCCGGCCTTCTGCTCACCCCACGCTCACTGACACGAAAGTGGATACAAAACATGCAGAAGGGGCAGACACGCATTTAAAAATACACGCACCCGGGTTGGGACACTGCTTAGGCCAAGCAACACCAGGCAAGCTGCTCTGGGAGAATGAGCTGGTTCGCTGCAGTGAAGCTGCTTGTGGTAAAATGCTTCATTTTGGTCTGAATTTTCAGTTGGTAGGATTTCTAACAGATGATGCTTGTTTCCACCAGACCTGAATTATCTGCTGACATTAAAACTGCATGCATCAGGACTGTAGGAAGAGATACCAAAAGACAGAAGAGACTATAAACTGTAGAGATGGATTCACACTAATTGAGTTTCTCCTGGGCTATATATCCATATAAAAGTCATAGATATCAGAAAACAAGCATAACCCAACTCAATACAGTGAAAACTGAAAATTCCATGTTTCAGAAAAGTCAAATGGATGTTATTTGCCTTGTAAGTCATGAAGTTTGCGCATGCTCCAGAAGTATTTGGTATATTCCCTGGGTCCAAGGCTTGCAACAAAATCAAAAACATCAACAGTTTTTAGTGCAGCAATCAAAAGTATTTTAAAATCACAGAAATAGAAAATTGACAAAAAAAGAAAACACCTACCTAATTACAAATAAAAAATACATGCTTTACTGTTGACCATGCCACACTGAAGTACCTGCTACACTTAAGAACAGCAGTATAAAAAAAGAAAACCCTATTGCCTCTATTTAAGAAACTCTCTTAACAGCTCATTACACAGCCAGATAAAAGCTCAGCAGAGTCAATGGCAGCCTTTGAATTCATTGCAAGGGACTTTGTACCAGACATTACATATCAATACACATAGTTTCTCTCATATTACATCTCACAAGTCGACAATTCACTTATTTTTCTGTGAGCACAAATGTTTAGAAAGAAACGCTACCATTTGCCAGCCTGGTGTGTAGAAGTCACTATTTTCCCTGTCTGTTGCTTCTTGAAAGGCGTGTCACATAAACCTCTAAGTCTAAAGCTGTTTCGCTGTAGCAGAAAATTTTGCAACTCAAAAAAGCTGCCTATCTCTGAGCAAACAAAGGCTCTAGAATTTTATTTGCACAACTTACACTTGTACACCATGGAGAGTATCAACTTTAATTTATATCTTTATAGGTGATTTCCTATTAGAACTAAAAATCAAACTTTAACAACCAAGAAATCTTTGCATCACACTCTTGATTTACACCGGTAATCCCAAAACTATAGTCCCAAACCAGTTAATGAAGCTTCAAACGAATTTCACAACTTCCTTAATTTGAAAAAATATTGAGTGCATAAAAGTTAAAATATAACAATAAGAAAAAAGAAAAATAGCAATAAGTACTGCAATGAAACTTGTTTCAACTTCCATTGAGTCAAGATGTCTAGAAGAGTTTATAAATGCAGTTCAAAACTGGCTATTTTATGTACATTTAAACAGAGTGATTTTGGTACTCTATGTAAGTACATGTTGAGGACAACGTTTTTATGATGCATTTTCCAAAACTTAAATTAAATAACTGTCTTCAATATATGGAAAAGAAGACTACAAATCTCTTTAGGCAGTGTCCAACTCCATAAGCAAAAGTGGCCAGTACCTCCTTCTAAAGATAAATCGATATTGCTTCAGCAAATTACATAGAAATGTATACAAAAAACTTACCAAGTATCTCCTCAAAAATAAAACCTGTTTCTCATTAAGGATTTCCAGTAGGCATAAAATCAAGATAAAGAAGTAAAGAATTTATTGTATCTCTAAATCTCAGACCTGAAAACAGCAAAATTCTTTATAGTATGCTCAAAATCAAAAGCAACACTTAAATAAAAACACTGGCATATAAAGTGTAAGTTAATAGCACTTGAAAATAGTGTATTTATGTGAAAGAACACAGTCTTTCAAAAATTGTTTTCAACAGAAAATTGTGTTCATCACAAAAAGAACCTGCTGAACGGTGGTATTCTCCCTAAACTTTGCATTATTTCATTGCTGCAACATGGTCATTTC